>VUYV01000145.1:879343-966188 GCA_008711295.1 Anarhynchus alexandrinus
GCGTGGCGGCGGGGGGGGCAGTGAAGGCCCAACGGCCGCCGCGCGCGCACCTCCGCCAACGGCTTGTGTACCCCCGTAACCCGGGCAACCGAAGAGCACCGCCCCCCTTCCCTTCGCCCCGCCCCCTCGGAAGGCGGATGAAGGCGGTGGAGGGGACCAGGTTTCGGAGCTGTTCCTGGTGCTGACCTAGCAGCCGGCGAGAGCGACGGGAGCAGCGGCTGATGGCAGCGGCAGCACCGCCACCGCCACCGCCACCGCCGTCCTCGCCTCGTCTGCCCCGCCGGCCCGTACCCGCCGCGCCGGCAGCCGCGCTGCCGAGGGGCCACGCGTGAAGCGGATCCTCCGCCCCCGCAGGCGGCGGCGCAGGCGCTCTCTCTCCCCTCGCCGCCCGTGGGCGCGCCTGCGCAGTAGTGTGCCGGCACTTCCGGCTTCCACCCGTCCCGGCAGTGGGCGGCTGGGGCCGGTCGCTGGATCTCAGTCCCCAGCCCCGTCGCGTGTCCCCCCCCCGCCCGGCGGGAGCTCGGCTTCTCCCTCCTTTAGCTGCTGGCGGGGGGGGGGGGGCCCCCCCTCCCCCCCCCNCCCCCTCTCCGCCCCCGCCGTTCCTTGGGGCCGGGGCAAGGCCCGAGCCCTGCGCCGCCGCCATGCCGGCGGCAGCCGCCGCCGTCCCCATGATCAGCTCCGTGCAGAAGCTGGTGCTGTACGAGACCAGGGCTGTAAGTAGCGTCTGCCCCCCGACCCCGCCGCCGCCGTCGCTCCCGAGGGACCGGGAGGAGCCCCGCCTGGTGGCAGCTGGGGCCGGGAGGTTTAGGCCCCGCAGCGCTGGTGGTGCTGGTGGTGGTGGTGTTCCCGCAGCGACCTGCTGGTTTTGCTGCGCGGCTCTTGTCGCTCAGCCCGGCGCACGGTGCTGGCTCGGGCCGTGGGGAATTAAAACTGGACAGCCAAAGCTGTCCAGAATTAAGATTTTTAGTTAAGAATTTAAACAGGGTGGCTGAAGGGCTTACCGCCCCTGCCTGGCTATTGAGTTTTTCTGAGAGGTTTCAGTTCTTAATGTGGAGCAACTCCCAGAGTGTTCAGCCTGACCTCGGGAAGGAAGCTGTTGAAGGTTTTTAGCATTCCTTGATATTCTGCTGCAGAAACTGCAAGGATGTGCTCTTCACGGTACTCTTTGCCGTGAGTGAAGGCGGTTGGAGGTTCAAGTGGTAACAGCTTCCTTAGCCATGTGATGAGCATGCCACCGCGTGTGCGTCAGAATCTGATTCTTGGTGTAAATAAACAGAGTCATATTGCCTCAGGTTATCATCCGTTACCTCCCAGTCAAATGTCTTTGGGTAGTCTCTCTCCTATTTCATAGTATCTTATTTCTTCACCCGAGGTGGTTTTGGATAGAGCGAGGTACCGCGGCTCTAAGCACAATGATTACCTCCAGTTCTAAGTTCAGATGTTACCTGTAGTGATCATGGAAAGACAGTTTTTACACTGAAGTCAGTGTAGCCTCTTGAACACCTACCAAAATGGCAGATTAAAGCATGCAGAATTATTGGTACCAGTAAATGAGATTCCTCTTGCTTTCTAGGATGTTGGTTGTTTTCACCTATGCCTAAAGGAATTTTGATGGCTGCCTTAATGCGTCTTTCTTAGCATTGCTGGAAAACACTGTTGTTTTATTCTCAGCTAAATTATTGCTATATGGGAGGGAGGCAATGGGGAAGTATGATTGCTTAATCAGGTCCTGAGTTGCTGAATTTAGTTGTTCTTGGCTCACAACTCGTGCCACTCTTCAGATAGCTGAGATTTGGCTTTTTGTGACTGACAGGCATGGCTACCGGGCTTAATTTTCTCTGAGCTTTAAGGCTCAGTTGCTGAGAGACAACTTGCTATTTACAGAGATGGTATTATGCTTTAGGGTTCTGTCAGCTAGCTACAATTCTCTAGGCATCTCCAGTTGATCTCCAGTTGACCTTCAGTCTTTCACATCTGACTGGTGGTAGCTGGCAGTATCTGCCCGACTGGGCGGGCTTGCCCGAATGCTTTGCTGTGTTCAGAATTCAGCAGGGGAAAGGAAGATCCAGCAGTCCTGATAACTCCAGGAGGCAAGAGAGCTTTGATCGGCTATGAGAGGCAGTGGTTTGTGGATCAGCACGTGTCACTTGAAATGTCTCAGCTGAGTAATGGTGTCTCAAAGCTGTTGATTCAGTCGCTTCTCGTGGGGGATGTAAATGTTTTCCCTGAATATGGTTATATGTTCTTACTAAAAAATAAAAAAGTATGCTATACTACCATGAGTTGCAGTCCTTTGAGTTTTGAAATTCAAATTCTAGTCCTTTTTTTTTTTCCAAAGGAAATACACCATAGGAGTTATTTTGGACTAATTATTTGAAAAGAGTTGATGCACTTCATAAAATCACAGATTCATGTAGGTTGGAAGGGACTTCTGGAGATCATCTAGTCTAGCCCCCTGCTCAAAGCAGCTTCAATGAAAGCATGGTGTCAGGTCTGTGTCCAGCTGAGTTTTGAATATCTCCAAGTATGGAGATTCTACAGCCTCTGCAGACAACATGTTCTAGTGCTTGACCACCCTCATGGCTTAAAAAAACCCAACAACAACAAGGAGGGATGGGCGGGGAAGAAATTCCTTATATTAAGTTGGAATTCTGCATGTTCCAACTTGTCTCAGTTGCGTCTTGTCCGTCCAGTGTTCATGAGGAGGAACTTCTTTACTGTGAGGGTGGCAGAGTACTGGAACAGGCTGCCCAGAGAGGTTGTAGAGTCTCCCACTCTGGAGACATTCAAAACCCTCCTGGATGCCATCCTGTGCAACCTGCTGTAGGTGACCCTGCTCTGGCAGGGGGGTTGGACTAGATGATCTCCAGAGGTCCCTTCCAACCCTGACCATTCTGTGATTCTGTGACAGCAGTAAGGTCCTGCCAAAGCTTTCTGAAGGCTGAACAAACCCAGTTCTCTCAGTCTCTCCCAATGCATCATGTGCTCTGTCCTCCTGATCATCTTGGTAGCTCTCTGCTGGACTCACTCTGCTATGTCAACATCTGTCTTGTACTGGGGACCCCAAAACTGGGCTTCAGACTTGATCAGGTCACAGAGAATTTTAGAGGGAAATTTGCTGTTACAGCTGATTCAGTGTCACGTTGAGCTGCTGGCAAAAGTTCCCACTTCTTCCCAAGGTGGCCCTCGAGCAGCCTCTTCTGCATAAAATCTCACAATCATGCAGTCGCCAGCTGTGACAGTTAGTCACTGGTATGACGGAAACATGACCCAGACACAAAATTGGCTAGCTTTCTCCTGGTTCAGGTTACTCTTCTGATTTCCCTAAGGCCGTAGGCTTGCTACATCAATGTAGGCATGTGGGATCAGGAGTTATAGCAGATGTGGGGTAACATGAAACTGTATCCTAAGATTCCTTGTGGAGACCTTGAGTGGGCAAGGAAGGGATGACTTAAGTTGTCAGCAGTCAGAGAGGCACAGTGGAGTTTACACTGATCGTAGTGCTTATTCCTGTAAAAACCCCTCTGTGTTAAAGGAAGAAGAGATGAAATGCATGAGAAAGTGGAAATGATTAGGGAGATTTTTTGGGTTGTTTTTTTTTTTTGAGTTAAGAATACAGTAGCATTATTCAAGTCAAACAGGGAAGGCTCTGGTAGTGTTATTGGAGTCAAACAAGAAAGACTCCTAGAGGTGAGGAGAACTGAATTCACAGTGTCAATTGAAGCAACAGAGAGACAAATTCTATATTTTCTATTAACGTTTATATTTAGGGTAGTTGCTGAGACCTACCTTTTTAAACTGATGCTTTGGGTCAATAAATACCATGGAGATGTGAATTGTATTTCCTGTTTGTCCTGGGAAGTTGGGGGCTTGTTTAGAAGTAGTCAGAAAAATGAACTGAAACAGTTGTATTCAGATCAATGCAAATTATCTTTCATTTTATGCACATATTTACTGCTGAAATGCACACCAGAGGGCAGTAAAGATATTTCACCAGTGTGATGAATAAGAAACAAAAGATATTTTCTCTCCTCTTTGGGAGAAGGTGGAACTTCTGTGTATCCCCCAAATGAAGCCCACCTGAAAGCTGTAGGTTATTTCATTGGAAATTGTCATTCCCCTGAGGTGGTGTGTCATTGAACAAGACAATTTGTGCCATCTCTATAGAGGCATATCACTTGCCTATCTTTCAGGATATTATGAGGCTTAATTAATGTTATTTTATTCTAATCAGGTTCTTCTACAGTCTCCATCTCCACAGTATCCAAATGACTTGCACAAGCTTATTAAGCAATGTGACTAGCATAATTACCTGTAGATGTTTCTGCCCTTTTCCCCGTGGAAAACGATGTTGGTTTGGGTTTTTTTTTAAATTAAATTTCTTTTAAAAATAATTTAAACATTTTTATATTAACAAAAACAAGGTGTGCTTATTTAATGATGAAGTTAGTCTGTGATGAAATTGGAGAGACTTTAATGTGGAAGATGATTTCACAGAAAAAGCTACAGAATTATGAAGTGCACTGATTTATATATATGGTTATCTGACACATTAAAAAATGTTGAAAGTAGTGAACAATTTACTGTGCAACCATTAGCTATCATAATTTTTGAGATAGAAGTGGCTGTGTAATTTGGCCTGTCAGGAATAGTTTCATTAGCAGAAGACAGCCCCTGTTGGCTGACTGTCCTATTTCCTCTGTAATGGTGTTCCAGGAATGGCAATGATGTAATGGAGCAAAGGACGGAGTTGGGATAAGAGAAGGAGTTTTGTGAAACTCAGGAAAGCACCGTTTCTGTCTTAAATGTCTTGGTATACTGCCAGATATAAATATGGACATATAAATAAATGGACAATAAAATAGAGAAACTTAATCAACAGGTGTATGTGGGATCTGAGACCATTTATAAGTACAGCAGATACTTGGTGGAAAAGCAGTGATGAAAACACCACAAGTTTTGAAAGGTATATGCTATTCAGGCAGAACAAAAATAAAGTTCAAAAGTGGTAGCACCACGCTGAATGTGAAAAGTGTGCCTTCAAATGTCTGCCTAAGTTGTTTTGGTGACATATGTTTTATTTCTTTTGTCCTGTGTTGTCCTGGGTGTCATCATGTAGTCGCTAGATCAACAGGAGACAGATACTCTTATAGATCTGGTTTTGTTGTGAATCCACTTTTCCGGATGGAATTGTGATGAGGGGGTTGTGGGTAAATGATCACAAATTTAGGTATTTAAATGTAACGGAAGGATGAATAAAATAGGTATTTTCTATTGCTATTTTTTATTTTCAAAATGAAGTTTGTTATGGCCCTAAAACTAAAAGACTATTTTTCCTTGTTTAAAGTAAGAATTTACTTTATGAGTACAAATGTACTGCATGAGGGATGAGGATAAAATGAGTAACATGAATGAGGTTATGAAAAAGGGAACAATCAGTGTTGGGGTAGAAATAAAATTAAATATATTCAACACGCAAATTTGAAGATGTAGGCATACTAAATAGTGGTATGACTGTAAATATTTTCAAGTTGTTCAAGTCAAGGATGGTGATGTGACTAGAACATGACAAATGGAATATTTAATCCATTCTGAAGTGCTGTACATAATTTTCTATAGGAAAGTAATTGAAAATTGAGGTAAATGACATAAAATGCAGTCTGGACTTAGAAAGATGCTATCAGATTTACCTGGTTATTTTGCACATCTTCATCTAAAAATTAGATGGCCTTATGTATTTAAACCAAACCTTCTATGGAGGTGCAGTGCAACAAGGGAAATCTCTGGCTTTGCTAATGAAAGAAGGGAAGATAGTAGAGAATTTAGTGTGAAGTGAATAAGGAATCGTTTCATGGGGTTGATTTTTTTTTTTTCAAGTAATAGTTTTAGGACTGATATACTTCATTATTTTCAGTAATGTTATTAGCCCAAAACGTGGGTCAGCTCTGATTAGAGTTTTGAAATATTGCCGATAATTAGGATAATCAGCGCACAAGATAGCAAGAAATTATGATGACCCTTAGGAGTAGATAAATAATTTGAAATAGACTGGTATACTATGAAACTTCGTGCACCTTAGGATAGATTACACATCAATAAAAGTTTGTTGGAAGGTTGAGCTGCTGGTGAAGTACAACTCTGAAGAAGGCAGAGTCTTCTCTGGTCTTTTGTGGCATGGTCATTAATAAGAAATACTAATGTATCCCTATAATGAGATCTTGTATGGTATATTGTGTACACTTTCTGTCCGTGTTCATTTAAGAAATAAGAATTCAACCAGGAACAGGTCCAGTGAATGTCTACTGAGGTAACCTAGATTCTAGAGATGTATTGGGAGGAGCAAAGAGACAACAAGATTTCTTTAGTCTGTTGAAGTAAGTGCTGAAAAGGCATCCAGTTACTTACATTTCTGAAAGTATTCCAGCAGAATAGATGTTAAAGAGGGGAGAAATATTTGGCTAAGGGAAAATATAGATTGATGATTAATAGACTTAGCTGAAAATTAGAAGGGAGAATCCTGAGGAACCCCTCAGTGGAGCAGCAAGAGCAAAATCCTGTTTGGGACAAAGAAACTTTGGTTGCCCTGGGACAAAAGGGAATTACCGAGTGCTGTGGCTGTAGAATAGAATCATAGAATCGTTATGGCTGGAAAAGACCCTTAAGATAATAAAGTCCAACTGTTATCTAACGCTACCAGGCCCACTTCTAAACCATATCCCTGAGCACCATATCTAGACGGCTTTTAAATACGTCGAAGGATGGTGATTCAACCACTTCCCTGCGCAGCCTATTCCAGTCTTTGATAACCCTTTCAGTGTAGAAGTTCTTCCTAATATCCAATCTAAACCTCCCCTGGCACAACTTGATGCCATTTCCTCTTGTCCTATCGCTTGTAACTTGTGAGAAGAGACCAACACCCACCTTGCTACAACCTCCTTTCAGGTAGTTGTAGAGAGCAATAAGGTCTCCCCTCAGCCTCCTTTTCTTCATACTAAACAACCCCAAGTCCCTCAGCCGTTCCTCATAAGACTTATTCTCNTTCTCAAGACCCTTCACCAGCTTTGTTGCCCTTCTCTGGACCCTCTCCAGCACCATAATGTCCTTATACTGCGGCACCCAAAACTGAGCACAGTACTCGAAGTGCGGCCTCACCAGTGCTGAGTACAGTGGTACAATCACTTCCCTAGTCCTGCTGGCCACGCTATTCCTGATGCAGGCCAGGATGCTTTTGGCCTCCTTGGCCCCCTGGGCATGCTGCTGGCTCATATTCAGCCAGCTGTCAATCAACACCCCCAGGTCCTTTTCTGCCGGGCAGCTTTCCAGCCACTCCTCCCCAAGCCTGTAGCGCTGCATGGGGTTGTTGTGGCCCAAGTGCAGGACTTGGCACTTGGCCTTGTTGAAGCTCATACTATTGGCCTCAGCCCATCAATCCAGCCTGTCCAGGTCCCTCTGCAGAGCCCTCCTACCCTCAAGCAGATCAACACTCCCACCTTACTTGGTGTCACCTGCAAACTTGCTAAGGGTCCTCTCAGTCCCCTCGTTGAGATCATTAATAAAGATATTAAACAGGAGTGGCCCCAACACATCCCCAAGGATGCAGAGTGGCTAGCTATTCCTACATGTCCTGAGAGTGATGCTTGTTGTTATTAAAATTTCTCATTTTGAAAGACCTTCTTTTGAAGAGTTTCAACAGATTATGGGAAGCAGACAGCAGGCCAACTGAATTTTTGCTATTTTCAAGGACCTCTCTTTGCCCTTTATCATCTCTTCTTCATGTCATTCTGCCAGTTTCTATGAGAGATGAAAGACAGATATTCCCTGAGTTGCCGTAGGTTCTATAGAAAGAAAGAACATAGTAGAGTTTTTGCTGTACCTTACATTCAGGTGTAATTCTTTTTCTCCCCTTCTTTGATGTAGTGGAGAAAAAAGGCTGAACCTATACCTCTTTTAACCCCGTTTAATGTCTTGTTTATGCCTTGAAGATTTCTCATCCACAGTCAAGTTTAGCACATATTAAAACTACCATAAAAATTTTGAGGAAGAGGCTTTTTCTTGCATAACTTTATGCCTGTTGTGAAGGTGGGTGGAGGTTTGACGGCAGGTGGCAGCTACCATTGCGCTGCCCAGTTCAGCATGAATTAAAGGAGAGAGATAATAGCGTGCCGATCCAAAGCCAGCGTTGGCATGAAGGTTTCTCATCTGGCAACCCAGTGTGTTTCTTTAGTCTGACAGAAAGCGTGACTGGCACGTAAATGACCTTCCCGTGTTGGCTGCGGGCGCCCGGGTGCTGGGGGGCCGCTGGGGCGGCCTCTGTGAGGAGAGGCCGGGGCTGCCCCACTCCGGGCACAGCCGATTCCAGCTGACCCACCACAGCCCAGCAGCCAAGATGGCGGGTCCTCTGTAATAATGTATTTGAGAAAGAGTGAAACAAAAAAAAAGCTACGCGGCAGCTGTGAGAGAGAGGAGTGAGGAAGAAAATGTGAGAGAAAGGGCCCTGCGGAGATCAAGGTCACTGGAGGAAGAGGTGCTCCAGGCGCCGGAGCAGAGACCCCCCACAGCCTCTGGGGGGGACCATGCTGGAGCAGAGGGGATGTTCCCTGAAGGAGCTGCAGCCTGTGGAGAGGACCCACGCTGGGGCAGCAAAAAGTTGGAGGTGGAAGGAGCAGTGGATAGGAACTGTCAGGAATTGGCTGCAAAGCCCCCATTTACCACCCCTCTGCACTGCTTGGGGCAGGGAGAAGATGGAGGAGTTGGGGGTGAAGCTGTGCCTGGGAAGAAGGGGGGGTGGGGAGGGCAGGTATTTTAATTTATCTGTGTTTCTCGCTCTCGGAACCTATTTTAGTTGTCAATAAATTACATTAATTTCCCCCAAGTCAAGTATCTTTTGCCTGTGATGGTAAATGTTAGGCAATCTCCCTGTCCTTACCTCAACCCATCACCTTTACCATCTTATTTTCTCCGCCTGTCTTGTTGAGGAGGGGGAATGAGGGAGCGGCTGGGTGGGGGTCCGACAGCTGCCCAAGGTCAACCCACCACGCTTCCGTAGGGCTTTGGGGTTTGAGACATACCCATTGAGGGTATCTTTTGCAAGCATTTTGTGTAAGTTCTTAAGTGTTTTCTTTATGCTATTTGCAGGTTTAAAAATTGGCTGTATTGGTAGTGCACTGCCATATTTTTCAAGTAGCTTTTAGTGTATTTTCACGTCTCTTTTTTTTTTTTTCTGCTGATTAAGCTGTATGTTGCTTTTTAACTGACGAGTGAAATAAGTTCTTTACAGTGCTAACATTTCTTAGTGATAATTAGTCTATACAAAGAAGCAAATTGTAGTTTTAGACCAGGAGTTCTAAGAAGTAATCTTCTTAAAGAAAAAAAAAAAGTTGTGGGCAGAATGTTTGATTTCAGAACAATTATCCTGCCATTTTAAACAACAATTTGCAGTAAGAAGTTTTTTATTTTGTTTAGACTCCTATTAGAAGAAGCTATTTTTATTTGTTTGACTGAATCAAAAGATTGATAAAAGAGGGTGTAAAGACTTTCAATTAGATTGCTTTGGTTAAAACTCAGTCCCAGGTGGAAATGACTAATGATTGTTCCTATCTTGTGGTTGCTTAGTGATAATTGTGCAGTAAATTAAGCTTCAGTCCAGATCTCATAGGCAAGTACCTGCATGGTGCTCTGCCGTGGTTGGTAAAGTACACTTGTTAACAAGTTTCAGTGAGGCCAAGGACAGACTAAACGTGGAAAAAGCATTGTTTCATCTCAGGTGATGGTTGAAGGACGTTGGCAGAATAGTGTGAGGAAGTCTGCACAGTTTCTCCTTGTGTACTGTTCTGTTGAGAGAGTACTCTGTTGGTCAAGGTTGTTCATTTATCTAAATGCAGTGGCTTTGCTGTGGAGTGGAATTGTTTGAGATGTTTGGAAAATGCTTCAATTTGTTCAGTTCAACTTATTAATAAACAGAATAAGAGAATAAGGATAGAACTCCCAGAAAGGTTTCTGTAGCTTACCTGTGGATTCTCATTTCTTTTACTGTAATGATTTCTGTTAATCAAAATAGTTGTAAACAGTACCATGCATTTTAGCTTTGATTAATTTTGCAATTATATTACAACCTCAGAAATTAATTTATTTGATGTTACATGCTCAGTGTTGTGTTGATTTTGTAGTTTTCTTTATTCTTTCCTAGTATTTGTGTGATGGCAAATTTAATTGCGGTACATGTCACTGATATGGTTTTATTTGTGCTCCATATCATCCAGTAAGACAGGCTTATTTATTCATTAGATGCATAAATTAGGTAGCAGAAGCAGCTAATGCTGAAATGTCTTTCTTTTGTTTAATCTTTGCATTGTTAGTTTTCATATCATCTTTGTTGTAATTTCAGATCTTAAAGGTTGACTATGAGCTGGCATATCATGCTGGTTTTTGAGTAATTTTGGGGTTGTTGATTGTTAGCCGGTCCTGAAAACTTCCCAAGTAGAAGTCTAATTTTGGGTTCCTAGTTTTGAGGACTACTCCAAATTCAAAAGTTTTTGCACATGTTTCCTTCTTTCTTACTTCTACAAGACTACTCCCTAGCATGCAGTGGGTAAGATTTGCATTTGCTAAATAGAGATTTCCCATTGCCGGGCTTTCTGAGAAGGTGGCGTCTTTAAGTCCATTGATGCTGGGTCTTGACGCTGTTCTCAACTGACCTTCCTTAATATGTTAGCCTAGCTTTCTAACTTAAAAAAACCCCACCCTAGATTAGTCCTTAAAGGACTTCAAAGAGAACTTGTTAAGTACCATTCATAATGGTGGTTGCTACCATAGTCTGCAGATACAATTACATCTCATCGAATCTAACTGTTGCTGTTCTAAGCAGCAGCAGCACTTAAAGCTGGCACTGTAGCTGTGCATAGCTCACTGTAGCAGCTGCCAAGGTGACACGAGTGATACATTCCTCATAGCGCTTCCTTATGTTTTATAGGTCTATTAAAATGGAAATGGAGAAGTATCCAGCTGAACTTCCTTAGTAATACCATTTGCAACTCTATATCCATCTCTCTCTCTCTCTCTTTTGCTCTTTCTTCACACCCCCCTCTCCCCCCCGCCTGTGTATCATGTGCCATGTTCCAGTTTTAAATGTGGTCTTTGGTCCAAACTGCTATTTGGACAAGTGTCTTCAATTTGTACTGTTCTATTTTTATTCAGGATGATTTGTCTGTAACCATAGGTGTCACTTTGGGAAGAAATTACGCTCATTAAATGAGCTGGACGTGGGGTGAGGTCACTTAACTGTATTGCAGTGTTATGGACTACTTAAAATTGTTTAGCTTTAAGTAATTAACAATTTTCTAGAAATAGAAATAGAGAACAGCACTATTAAAATGCAAACTAACTTATCTTCTGTGTGTTACAAATGGATATGATATTTCTCTCTGCCCATTCACTTTCTACCGCATGAAGAAGAAGAAGGTGGCATGATGGTGGCATGGTCTAAGCAAGTGACTTAGTGGTCTAAGTGGTCTTAGTGGTTTGGTGTTTCTTGCTGGTCTGTGATATCAGCAGAAGAGGTCCATCCTCCACCTTTGTGCCATTCAGTGCCACGCAGTGGGGGCTCCAACCTGCTCCCTGTCATTATGATTTCCCTCTGGGGAAGTGCAGATCTTGGCACTAAGGGATCTCCTGTGGAGAGTACTCTGAGGGGGGCAGGCTGGGGAGCCTGGGCTGTGCACTGCAGCACATCCCTGCTAAAAAAACAGTAGGGAACGGTTTGCTATGCCAAAGTACTGCCTCAAAGGCTTCAGTGAGGGAGTGCCGTGATGGCATATGGCTTTGAAGGGACTTCTTTACTCTCATTTAAGAGTAAACAGCAAAACTTGCCACTCAGTAAGCACTGTAATGTCAGTGTACAAGGTGGAGCTGGGAGTTGGTAGTGTTTCTTTTTATAGCTCTTAAATATTTTATTTTCTTTTTTAGAGTTTACTGACTATCTAGATGTTTTTTGTGATTTCAAGGAAGCTGAAGAGGGCTTTAGGTTCTTCTTTCACCTTAAATATTTGACATTAAAGATGTTTCTTAACATCTAATTGGTATAAATTATGAAATTCTGAGTTTGGTGTGAATGTTATTATTGATTTCCTCTCCCACATCTTAAATCCATGTGACTTTTAAAGTTAAGAGCTGGCTGCATAGATCCACATGAATTTGCCATGCTTTCCTACTAGGCTGAGCATTATTAATGAGTTACACCTTGCTGTGTGGTAGCACCACACTGATTAAATGAATTAGTAAAATGAGAGCTACTTATAGCAAGTCAGTCCTGCAAGCTGTGCTTACTGCTAATTCCTCTAAATGTAAAAATTCATTTATAGTTTGATTCCCTTAAATGCAAAGTGGACGCATTTGTTTATCTGTGGTCTTTCTTTCATATTTTAAATGAGAAATAAAGCTAGTCTCTTTTAAAAAACTAATATTTTTAACCAGAATAGCTGGTTAAACATTAAACTTGAGTGTTGTGGAAGAATATTTGTGAAAAGTTTATTGTAGCAAATATAAATAAAAAATGAAGAAAACTTGCAGTACTTAGATTTTTTTCTGTTTAGACTGGATTAGGGAAGGCTAGTTGGCAGAAATAGCAGTGGCAACAGTAGTTTTAGACCATGAAAAGTTACAAACTCATATGTATAAGTTTCTGCTAAGTTTTACAAAGCAAATGAGAAGACAGTAATGGCTGGGGCAGGGCATAGTTGGACAGTGCCTAGTGTGAGTTGCATTTTTTCCTCTCTAAACAGGTTTTCACCATTCTTAAATTTTTAAATTTTTTCCTCCTTGTACAGTGGAGAGAATGAGGTCTTTTAAGTTGTAAAGGTTGATTGTATACAAATGTACCTACCTAAGGTACTGGTGTCTAAACCAGTTTATTAACAGTCTAGATGGAGTATTAGATATTTGATGTTAGTTGAAATGGATCTAGTCTAGAAATTATATAAATGGCATTGTTGATGTCTTATGTTACAATGGGGTTTGGTAGCTTTATCTTGTATAATATTCTGACTTTTTTTTTAAATGTAGCGATATTTTCTTGTTGGAAGTAATCCTGCAGAAACCAAATACCGGGTTTTGAAAATAGATCGCACTGAACCAAAGGATTTGGTTATAATTGATGATAAGGTGAGTGCCTCCCTAGTTAGGGTTTTTTTCAGTTATTCCAGATAATACTTACTATATTGAGCTGAATTTAAATATTACAGATTTAATCTGTTTCAACAAAGATATCCTACAGAATCATAGAGTCATGTAACAATTGAGGTTGGAGGGGATCCCTGGAGGTTGTCGAGTCCTATGCCCATGCTCAGAGCAATGTCAACTAAATGAGGTTGCTCAGGGCTGTGCCCAGTTGTCTTTTGGATATGGATGGAGACACCACGTCTCTGGGTAACCTGTTCCAGTGTTCAACCATCCGCACAGTAAAAAAAGCTTTTTCCTATGTTCAAATGGAATTTCCTTTATTTTAATTTGTGCCCATTGCCTAATGTCCTTTGACTGGATACCACTGAGAATAGTCTGCTTCAGACTTCTTTATTCCCTTCTACCAGGTATTTATCACATTGATAAGATCATAAGATCCCCTCTGAGCTTTCTCTTCTGCAGGCTGATCAATTCCAACTCTCTCGGCCTCTCCTCGTATGTCGGATTCATACAGTATTAGCATGATAATGACTAGTTACAGTATGGGAGTGGCCACAAGATCTCCAAACAGCACATTCACTTTAATGAAATTTTCCCAAGTTTTTCAGATTATTGTGTATATGGTCCCAATGGTTTTCTTATGTTCAGCTATGCTGTTCTAAGTGCAAAATACATTTAATTACTATCTAGCCAAATTTTTAGTGTTTCTGATATATCTGAAGCAAAATAAACAGTAGCAACAAGAGTTTTAATGTACATAGTAGAATAAGACTTTATTCCTTTCCAGGAAGTTTATGGTTTACAATCTTAACTCTTAAGATTTAGATATGTTTGAATTCACATGTGACCATAACTATTTCTATTGCAGTGAATGGTGAATTTTGTGCATAAAAAAACCTTGTACCTGTTGGTAGGACTGAAACAGGAGACAGAGGGCGTAGAGCAGAAGTTCAGTTTATTGTATATTAATTAAATTCTACTATTCTCTGACACAAAATAATACTTAACTACCAAAGCAGTAACTTAAGTGACTTTTTATTTTAAAGCACGTGTATACGCAACAAGAGGTGAGGGAACTTCTTGGCCGTTTAGACCTGGGAAACAGAACAAAGATTGGGCAGAAGGGCTCTTCTGGGTTATCTCGAGCTGTCTCTGCTTTTGGAGTAGTAGGTAAGTGTTTTGTTTGGTTTTATTAAATCTTTTATTTCTTAAGGAGGTAAAGCTTACCATGTCGCGCTGTGTATCTTTCTGTCTTCGCTTGATTTTATTTATTTTTTTTTAAACTGAAGAGGATTGAGAAATTTCATTCTCAAAGATAAATAAGTTTCTATGTATTTTGTGAAGACAGGGGCCAGTACAGGGGTGAGAATTGTGCTGTAGTTGATCTCCTCTTTGTAACTAAGGGAGAGTTGGGAAATACCCAAACTCTAGAAGCTTGATTGAAGATCTCCTGAAGCTCAACTGATTGTAGGATACAAATTGTGTGGAATCTGGCCTCCTGAATTCCAGAGCTCACAAAATGCTTTTTTTAAAAGAAAACAGAAGTTGACATCCTTTATTAGGTTTTATTTCTTCATGACACACTATTCAGAAAAATGACTTAATTTTCTTTTTGGTTAACTTTTTTGCAGTGACATATTTAAATATTTCTTTTTCATGTTTGAACAAGTACAACTGATGAATAGGTCAACTGAATTTTTAAATGCTGATGAGATGACCATAATCCTAGAGAATTGCTTCAAGGATTTAATAACTTCTAACTTCATCTGAAAGTCACTACTTTCCTCCCTATTGTCAGATACTGAGATCGATATATTGATGGGTGATGTCTCCAAAGTAAATGTTAATGTGCGCTCTGACAGCCCCCAAGAATACTTTGTGCTTTATTGGCATCAATACACACCTGACCATCTAAATCCAAAGCTGCAGAGGAGGTGGAAAATGCAATTACTTTAAAAGATACTCCTGAATTTTGCATGACAACCAAAACATAAGAAAATATTATTAGTATTCTACTCTAAAGTGGCAGATTAAGCAAACTTTCTTCTATATTCTTTTTACCTATGAAGCATTTTGTAACTTATCAATGGATCCACTTTTCAGATATTCCTCAAGTGAGGTTTATGTTCCTTGTTAATTTAAGAGTAATAATAATATTGGTAAGGCTAAAGAAGCTTCTAACAGTCTTGCAGCATTGACTTTTTTTGCACAAGCCATCAGTGCTCACTATCTAAATATGTGATAATATATTTGTTTGCAAAGTGGTTGTGTTCAATGAAAATTTTGCATCCCAATTGTGCGTTTGTATGTACTCTTCATAACAGGAGAGTTTCTATTCCGTAGCTAGACAAATGTATTGGTTATCAGATATGGTGTACTATTTCTAGATTATATTTTAGAAGTAACATGCCCTCTTAGTGATCTTCAGATTGTCTTGCACTTTTAAAATATATGCTTTAGATGTCTTCCATCTTGATCCTATCTAATCATATCTGTATAAACATGTAATTTGAGGGAATGGAGCTGGTCGTTTATTTCTGCCTCCTGGCTCAGGTCAGAAGGACAGAGCTATTTTTTGTAGAAGTGGAAAAGACAGCTTTGTTCTATTCTCTGCGTGTTTTGTTAACCAGAGACAGTGCATTCAGTGCACTCAGAATGAGGGTGCTGATAGGCCAAGTTGTGGTTCACTGTATAGTTTTTGAAAGCAGGAATCGCTTGGCCTTGGAGAGAACCAGGCCAAGGGGAAGGGCTGGGCTTCTTATCAGACTTTGGTATAACATTTGGTGAAATTCAAAGGATAGAGACTGTTCATTTAAGTAATTTTGGTACCTGGAGGATACAGGAAGAACTTTGACTGCTATTTAACAACTGAAATTCAATAGTCTGGCTGCTTCAAATGGAAGACTGTTTCTTATTGTCAGCAGGGTCTCCTGTCCTTGTGCAGGTGAGAGTGTTTTTCCAAGGGGGGCTAATAAGGCAGAATAAAAGAATTGCAGTTCATTCGATCACATTGCAGCCTCCAGCAGTGACAGAGAGGAAAATGTGTGCTTTGCTCATCCTTCTTCTTTAATTTATAAATTTGGTAGCAACCCATCAAAGCAGCTACCTCCAAGAGCTAGTTCATGTAATTTATTAGTTATTAAAACTTAGTACTGCTGTATCACTGCCTATACTGTAGTAGAAAAAAATTTGGGTTCAGGGGTGGTTACATATTTCTAATTTTTATTTAATTTTAATTTTTATTTAAGTTTAATTTTAATTTATACATTTGTATTGGGTTTAAAGGTTTGTGATGCTTTTTCCTAGTGATGTGTAATAAGAGACATCCAGAGAAACAACTCAGTGAAGAAGCATGGCTATGCCCTGTAGCATTAAGGAATGAGGGTGGAAGCTTTAGAAGCCGCCTTTTTATAGGCAATAAAGCCAGACACTGCCTGTTCTACCTCCTTAGCCCTCTGGATTTCAGCAGGGTCAAGTGTTAGTATCTGAGAGAGGAAATAAAAAGAAAGGATTACCCTTGATGCTCTGAATGGCTACTTTGGGGGAGATGCTGCTGTACTCAGGGAATTTAATTCCCCGCTGTTAAGAAGAGAGAGCACAAAGGTGGTGTAGTACCCTCAACTCCTTTTGCTGTTCTGTGTCCCACCTCAGCAGGGAATACATAAACCTGGAAAGAAAATTGGAGATTGGGATTCCTCCTTGCCCTGGAAAATTAACCTTTTGGTATCTGAAGTAATTAGCGTATGCCTCGCTCTGAACAATGAGAGTCCTATAAAAAGCAAATACAAGTATCTTTAGACAGCAACTTATTCTGAATTTTCAGTGTCTTAACTCTGCTACCTAATATTAGAAATATGCACAATGGAAGGGGGAAAAAAGTAAAAACCATGTACTTCACTGATTAACACTTACTGGGGGCGAATTGTAAGACTCTGTATATGTATATTTTTGTATATGTATATTTATGTACATTATACATATAACATTAAGAACAAACAAAAATTCTGTCAAGTCTTGAAACAATTGTTACTGTTTTTTTAAATATGTTTGATAAAATCAACGCAGTCACCCAACTAATAGCATTTGAATGCTGTTTTAACAGGTTTTGTCAGGTTTTTAGAAGGCTATTACATTGTGTTAATAACAAAAAGAAGAAAAATGGCAGATATTGGAGGTCATGCAATATATAAAATAGAAGATACAAATATGATCTACATTCCAAATGACTCTGTGAGGGTCACTCATCCTGATGAAGCCAGGTAAATAAAGGTGGTAAACAGTGTGTACTTTTTTAATATTTTCCAAGCAATAGTGAACTGCAACTAGAAATTTCAGCCATAGAATTCCTTCTGTTAATATGACATTCAAGCCATTTTATCTTAGTTGATAAATTAGCATGGAAGAATGGTGAGTGGGCCACAAGTTCTGTGGCCTCTAACCTGGAGGGTAAATAGAACCGTTAGTCTTTCAGAGCTTTTTGTCCGCATCTCCATGTCACCTACATGTCAAAGCTATATCCTAACAAATGTACACCAGGAAGCATCCAATATAAAGATTGTTCTTACAAGAGCAAAGTAATGCTAATACTGGTTTATGTTGTTTGGGGTACTGCTCTTTAGTAGCTCTAGCATCATGTTAATCTCACTTGAAGACATCTTTTATGCCCTTCAAGAAGTGCTGAGCAGATTATTTAATTTAGTGATTCTGTGCCGTCAGAATTTTGTGAATGTTGGTGTTGTAAAGGGTGATAAACTGACCCACCAGTAAGTTCTGCTTCTTTTTTCCTTTCTGTGACTTCTTTCTAAAGAAAGAAATTTGGATCAGCAGGGAATCTTGTATGAAATGTAGAAGTACATCCTGGTGGTGTTTTTATCAGGGATGGGTAACTACTTCTATGAAATACCAGGCAAATGATATCAATAAACTGCTTTTCAGTCTGTACCAAGTATGAACAGTCTAAAAGTTGTGATTGATTATGATAAACTGATGTCAAGTAATAAATTGAGTCAATGGTAACCATTAAAAAAGTTTTCACTTTAAGATATGACTGATTGTAAACTTCAGCCTCCCCTCTTAAAATGCAGCAGACCATATTATCTAACCTATTGTCATGGTTTGGATGACACCTATATATTTATGGTGTTAGCCATTTTATCTTTCATAGACAGTGTTATGGTTTCTTCTGAGAATTTGCAAGTGAAGTAGGTATTTCTTTTCTTGTTCTTTTATTGGAGAATAACTGTGAGAATATTCAATTATAGTATAGTACTGTTGGGAATTTACTTGTCTAAGTCCTAGAGAATTTTACCCACATATGTGGAAAATAGAACTATAACTATATCTACAACTGCCTAAAGAAACAGAATATGTACACAAGTAGACACTGGATTAAAAAAAAAAAGCTATTTGATGTATTTAACCCAGATGCTGACATTCTAGTGGAATTACTTGTCAAAACAATTGCAGTAAGTTAGCTAGAGAACTTAAGGCAAGAGTCAATATTTATATGTAGTTTAATTTCTGAGATCCTCTGAATGACTTCTTGGGGTCTGTCTGGTTAAGGTGATAACTTTCCCTTTAACTTGAATTATTTTGCTAGGTATCTGAGAATCTTTCAAAATGTGGACCTTTCTAGCAACTTCTATTTTAGGTAAGTATTTGTTACTAATTCGTTTAAAAGATTGTATACTTACACTTGCTATAAGATTCTGCTTTTGGTTGGTGTTTGAGAAATCAGACGTGATCACACTGCTTGTCCATTTTCATCTGTGTCTTTTGAACCTGCTTTCTCCTTCAAGTTGATTATGCAGTATCCATGAAGCTGAAAAACTGTAGAAATATTAGTGATGTGGTAGAACATCGACACTGAAATTACTGTTGCCACTGACTGTTCACCTTTGTCAGGTTATGCAGAAGTTCTTTCTTTGGAAAAGTAGCATATTTCAGGGGGTTTGCTTGTCCTATCAATTTTTCTTTCAGAATCTCATTTTCCAGAAATAAAACTTTGCTTAGATTCAGAAACAAAGGTACAGAAATAGATCCTCATCTAAGATATATCCTGTGTAGTGTGTATCTCTCATAGGACCTTCTCCAGGGCTTATAGCAGCCTTGCAGTACCTAAAGGGGGCCTACAGGAAAGATGAGGAGGGAGTCTTTATTAGGGACTATAGTGATAGGATGAGGGGTAATAGTTTTAAACTGAAAGAGGGTAGATTTAGATTAGACATTAGGAAGAAATTCTTTACTCTGAGGGTGGTGATATACTGGAACTGGTTGGCCACAGAAGTTGTGGATGCCCCATCTCTGGAAGTGTTCAAGGCCAGGCTGGATGGCGCTTTGAGCAATCTGGTCTAGTGGGAGGTGTCCCTGCCTATGCAGGGGGGTTGGCACTAGATGATCTTCAAGGTCCCTTCCAACCCAAACCATTCTATGATTCTAAGCCTTACTAGTTCTCTTGCTTACTGCTTCATAAATGCCACACCCGAGACAAGCTCCTATGTTCCAGCTACTATTGCACACGGGATTTTTGGGGCAGCAGAAAAATGGGGGAAATGTGGTGATAAACCTGGCAGTAGTAGTTAGAAGACATTAAGACTTAAAAAACAAACAAAAAAAAACCCCTTGCAAGTACCAAAAGGTGTATCAGTCTAGAACATACTTCCTCTTGGAAAATAAAGGCTTTTTGTCACAACTGTATATGTGAAGACGAAATGTACCAAAATTTTATGTGTTTTGTCTTTTTGCATGTAAAGGCTTTTTCACAGTGTGTAGAGGGGAAAGGAGAAGGTTATTACAGACTCTCTGATAAACACATTTATCAACTTAATTTAAATTGTTATCGGCTGAAATCATAGCATGTTTTTCTGCATGTTTTTCATATAAATCCTGAACAGAATTAGAAGTTAGTTATAAGAAAGTATTTGAGTTAGACAGTATTACTCTTAGAAAAATAAGGTTGTCTGTGTATATGGACATTTCAGCTGTTGCACTGTAAACAGTTTCTATGTTTGTAAAGCTTCTTTTAGAAATCATTTGTATCATTTCCCATTACAGAATCAGAATCTGTGTATCTTGTTTAAAAGTCTTTTTTTTTAATGGATAAAATAGCACTGTGTTAAATATAAATAGAGATGGAGAGTAAGGGCTTTCAGAAAAGTCCTGTGCATCTACAATTATTAATAAATGGTAACTGTCTATCAGTTACAGCTATGATCTGTCTCACTCCCTTCAGTATAATCTTACTGTCCTGAGAATGCCACTTGAGACATTAAGAACTGAAACAACTCAGACCCGACAAGAAAGTTTTGATATATTTGAAGATGAAGGACTTTCAACACAGGGTGGAAGTGGTAAGCCAATATGCCTAATTAAACTGATGTTGTTGGTCATGAATACATTTAGAATATATTCTACTTAAGCTTACTTTTGAGAAACACTTGGGTCTTCTCTATTGATCAGTAATCTCATAACAGTCATGAGTTAATAAAAGATTACATAAAGTGCCAATTACAGACATTTGAATTTGAACAATGCAATTTCTAGAGGTGATTAATCATTGTTTTGTTAATTTACATTGCAACTCAGGGAGATAATTGCGCATGCTGACATTTTTCTGCAATTGATTCTTCAATGGACTTGTAAGACTCCCAGTAGGAATGAATTACAAAGAGAGTGGGAAGCAATAATTGATTAAGTACTAATAAATCTTTTTTGTTTCGTGTTGGAAACTATTGATGATAGAGGACTTGTATGAAGTTAGTATCAACTAGATGTAGTAAGCTCTATCAGGAAGTCTAAGAAAAGATATTGATTTCAGTTGAAAACCACAGCCTTCACTTTGGATCTAACATGTTTATAAGAGTGTAAAAGATGACCAGCCAGACAGGAAAACTATTTTCTCTCCCTCTTGCTTTGTATTTAAAAAAACAAATAAACAAACAAAATCCCCTGAAATTCTTAATATTGGATTTCATTCTGCTGAAGTTGATTTTTTTTTATGTTTTATTGCCCCGTGACTTGTACTAATTATATGAATGCTTGAATTACATTTTAATTTTTTTAACTTTTTAGTATTGCACATGTGGCACCACTTTTTTCCTTGTTTAATTGTGAAATATCAGCAATAAAAGTGCTACCTTTGATTCATAATGAATACATTGCTGTAAAAGTAGTCTCAAACAATTGTGGAGATATAACTAAGCTTCTTAGGTAGTAATAAAACATCATGCCTTTTAAATACATCACTGGTAAGCAAAACAATAGGATAGAGAAAGCCTGGTACTATTTTGCTTAACACTATCAAGTTGATCTGGAAGCTGGCTTAGATGCAACATAGAATTTGGATCTGTACTTGTGTTGGTTATAAAGAGGCTCAGCAGGCTCTTTGCATTATCACCCTTATTCGTAGTCATCTGCTGTGTAACCTCTGCTGCACAGAAAATATAATACTTGTCTAAAGTAACTTTGGTTCTTTGAGATGGCATGAATTGCATGACTCATTTTCTATCTCTTCTAACCCAAAATGAATCTTCTGAAGCACTGAAGAATGAGCTTATTAGTCCTGCTTTTTGTGCCTCCAAAAGGGACTCTGAAGGTCTGACGAGCACATAGTTAAAATACAGAAATGCCTAAAACAACCCTTAACCCAAATTTATGCAGACAGACTTGTACACTGTCCAACCCTTCGTTTTTGACACCCTAGAATAGACCTACACTGACTACAACTCAAAAAATGATAATGTTATGTAAGTAATCATCTTTGATACTGGAACTTACTATGTTAAATAGTTGTAAACATCTAGCACACTGTCATTTAAAAGTTTAAAAGTAAAAAGTAATGTTGTGTATACAGTATGCCCTAAATCCTATGGAAAAATTGAAAGATAATTAGATAATGTATTTTCTTTTAAAGAAAAGAGACCACCCTTCCCAAGTCTCTACCCACCCCCATGCCCGAAAAAGATATTAGTAACATGGTCATATATATCAGGATATCAGAAATTGGTTGTGAAATGCTACAACGGCAGAAATGACCGTAAAGAGTGGAGGGAGCAATAACTCCTCCTCTGCGAAGGCTCCTATGTGCAAGACCCTTCAGGAATCCTTAAAATAGCATTGTCCCTTCCTTGTCTCTGTGAAAACATTGGAAGATAAAGATGCCATAACTTTGACCCCATCAGCAGCATGCTTATAGCACACACAACTCCACTTCCAGTAGATGTCAACAACATATCTGTTCATATGATAGAATATGCTTAAGAAATAGCTTCCTGTTATTCAAGAACAAATTCTCACCAAAGTAATGCTACTGGAAATGAGCAAGAGCTGACCAAGTGTTTGTGGCCAGGTTCCATTGAATGTATACACTCCTTCACCAAAATGGTTACACTGGTTTTCCCTGGGCTTGAGGTACCTTGGGTGAGTAGGTAGCAACAGTGTGTTCAACAGCTGCATTTTCACCTTCAGTTTGTTGGGAGAACTCATCTTTTTCTCCCAGAACATTTGACTGCTATAACTGACATACATACTGCTACAATATAACTCATTCTGCCAGAAGCTTCATTTGAAAAAACTAGATAAAAAATGTAGCGAACAAAGTTCTTGTCCTATTCCTTCTCTTCAAGGTTCAGACTCATTCAGTTCCCTTCACCACCTTTTAGTGCCAGTTGCTATCTTGGTCCTGATTTTTGAAACAGAGATAGGCGCAGGTTCCAGATGTATCAGAAACTGAATTTTAGTTTGAAGGTTAACAATAGCTGCATTTCTTGGTGTCAGTGCAAATTAGGAAAACCAGACTAAACTATGTGAGAAGGGGATTGACATGCTTTTTGTAAAGGGGACCAGGGCTATGTATGATCTTCCAGAGCCTAGCAGGTAATGCCAGAGGTGACCCAGAATTGAAAAGCTTATGAAGTCCTCCTATGAGAACGGGTTTGCCTTAACTGGAATTCGCAACTTGATTTATTTCCTGTTTTATCAAATCCTCTGCTGCTGCCATGCAGAGATCTCTTTTCAGTTCTGGAAGTATCGGAAACTTCTGCATGAAGTCACTCGAATACTACAGCGAGTGGCAACCGTAGAAAAATTGGAAAACTTTGTAAATGCTGAACTTTAACTTGTGCCTGAAGTTGTCTGTGTTTGGCAAACTTCAAGGATGCAAGTAAATGTTATGTTGAGATGCAGTCAAGGGAAAAGCAAAAGAAAGGTCCAGTGACCTGGATTTCAAAACAGTCCAATGCAGGTAAGCTTGTTTCTTAATTGCTTATGCATTTTCATTGTAACAACTTCCTAGGTGTATTTGGGGTTTGCAGTAAGCCTTACGAAAAGTATGTGTGGAATGGCAAGCTTCTGGAGGCAGTGAAAAATACTGTTCATCGTGACTGGCTGCTGTATATTATTCATGGATTCTGTGGGCAATCAAGTATCCTTTTACAGTTGTAGCTAATGTTGGTTTATCAACTTTTTAAAAGTTTGAAGGCTTGAAATACATTGAATTATTTCCTGGTCATGTAAATACTTTTAAATTCTGGAATTATTTGTTGAATTTTATTTTCATTACTTTTCTAGGCTAAACAGTAAATATGGTTATGTTCTTATAACAGGGTCTTGACGTGGGTAGACTGCATTCTCAGTGAGGCACAGTTTGTAAGGATGGGGTTTAGTAATAAAGAACTTCAGAGGATTTTATGGCTCAGCTGTACTTTTCACTGATATTTGAGGAAGGGGAAAAAAACTAAACAGAACTGAATTGCTGACATAGATATATTGTCTTACTAATCTCCTTTAATACATTTTTTTTTAGTAACTGAGATTTGCAGAAATTCTTTTTCTGTTGAAGATGATGATAGAACTTCATGCCTGCTGTGTGAAGAGAGTTAAATAAACACTAGAACATCTGAAAATCTTTTTTCCTGACTATATATTGTTTAAAATGGGTAAATGGGTCTGTGTACATTGTAGTAGGAGGAGAAAAAAAACAAATGCATATCACACTCCAAAGAAATGCCATCTCAACATCTTAGTTGATAAGAATTTAGTATATTACAGAGACACTATATGCTAATCATCAACAGTATCATGTTAGTTCCAAAGCCTGTCAGCAAAATATCTGGGGAAGCAAATACAATTATGAAGTTAAGGTTAGTGGTGTGTTTGCAAAGTTTAATTTTGGTTTTTCATGATTGTAAGGCTGCTGGTCATTGGCTTGGTCCCCAGACAGGGAGGATCTGTTTTTATAGATCCGTTTTTACATCCCACTATTTTATCTGGTGTCTTACTTAATCGAAGTGGTAGCTGTGGGTCTGACCACCAGCATTAAGCCTGAAGCTGCTTTGTGAGTGACAATAGTCTTTGCTGTAGGTATTTGAGCAAATGTCTTCTTTCCTCTTTCTTGTGCCTTCCTTCTGCTAATGAAGCAGTGATATTCATGCTAGACATCTGATTCTATCTTTTTTGTTTTTAATGAAAAATAAAAAGCCTGAAAGAAGGCCACCACTGCATCCGTAGCTGTTTCGTTCTGGCTGTCAGTTGGTGTTACTTAATTAGTTGCAAATTTATCTACTTTTCCAGACAAATAATTAGAAGGTGACTAATATACCTGATCTGAAAATAGAAGCTCACAGGCTTTAATCCTAGTATTCACAAAAGCAGTATTTGCAGGCCAAGGTGAACCTTGTACCTATTTCACTTCCATTGTTACTTCATAAAATAGAAATACTTCTCTTCTGAATGTTGTGAAAAGTGGCTGATGTACTGTAATGTAGATTCCCTTTTCAGAGTTCTTCAAAATGATTGTTGAAAAGAGCAATGCTCTCTCCCGGCTGCAAAAAAAAATTTGGAAGTGATACTCATCTCTATTAAGGAGATTTTAGTAAATCAGATGTTTCACCTTCATATACCTTTTTTAGAATTTATTTTTGCTTGTATGTGTAAGTGAATGAAAAATTGCATGTGACCTGCAAGCCTTAACTTCTCTTTCAAGAACTGTTAATATATGGTCGCCCTATATACGTCACTCTGATAGCCAGAAGATCAAGCAAATTTGCCGGAACACGTTTTCTGAAACGAGGAGCAAACTGTGAGGTAAACTAACTAGAAGACAGGGATGGGGAGCAGAATGAAGCCCCTGTAATCCAAGGGGAAATGGTGAGGGACCTGCTTCAGCACCTGGAGGTACACAAATCTATGGGGCCAGATGGGATCCACCCAAGGGTACTGAGGGAGCTGGCAGAAGTGCTCACCAGGCCACTTCCCATCATTTATGAGCAGTCCTGGATAACAGGGGAGGTCCCAGCTGACTGGAGGTTGGCAAATGTGACACCCATCCACAAGAAGGACCGGAAGGAGGATCCAGGGAACTACAGGCCAGTCAGTCTGACCTCAGTACCTGGGAAGGTCATGGAACAGATCATCCTCAGTGCCATTACACGACACGTGCAGGAGAACAGGGTGGTCGGGCCCAGTCAGCAGGGCTTTGTGAAAGGCAGGTCATGCCTGACAAACCTGTTCTCCTTTTATGATAAGGTGACCCGCTTAGTGGATGAGGGAAAAGCTGTGGATGTTATCTACCTGGATTTTAGCAAAGCTTTTGACGCCGTTTCCCACAGCATTCTCCTGGAGAAACTGGCTGCTCATGGCCTGGACAGGTGTACTCTTCGCTGGGTAAAAAACTGGCTGGATGGCCATGCCCAGAGAGTGGTGGTAAATGGAGTTAAATCCAGTTGGTGTCTGGTCACAAGTGGTGTCCCCCAGGGCTCGGTGCTGGGGCCAGTTCTCTTTAATATCTTTATCAATGATCTGGATGAGGGGATCGAATGCACCCTCAGTAAGTTCACAGATGACACTAAGCTAGGCGGGCCTGTTGATCTGCTGGAGGGTAGGATGGCTCTGCAGAGGGATCTGGACAGGCTGGACCGATGGGCCGAGGCCAATGGTATGACGTTCAACAAGGCCAAGTGCCGAGTCCTGCACTTGGGTTACAACAACCCCATGCAGCGCTACAGGCTTCGGGAGGAGTGGCTGGAAAGCTGCCCAGCAGAAAAGGACCTGGGTGTGTTGGTGGACAGCCAGCTGAACATGAGCCAGCAGTGTGCCCAGGTGGCCAAAAAGGCCAACGGCATCTTAGCCTGTATCAGGAGTAGTGCGGTGAGCAGGACTAGGGAAGTGATCATCCCCCTGTACTTGGCACTGGTGAGACCCCACCTCGAGTACTGTGTTCAGTTTTGGGCCCCTCACTATAAGAAGGACATTGAGGTGTTGGAGTGTGTCCATAGAAGGGCTACAAAGCTGGTGAGGGGTCTGGAGGACAAGTCATATGAGGAACGACTGAGGGAACTGGGGTTGTTTAGCCTGGAGAAGAGGAGGCTGAGGGGAGACCTATCTACAACTACCTGAAAGGAGGTTGTAGAGAGGTGGGGGCTGACCTCTTCTCCCTGGTGACAAGTGATAGGACGAGAGGAAACGGGTTCAAGCTATGTCAGACGAGGTTTAGATTGGATATTAGGAAAAAATTTTTCACTGAAAGGGTTATTAAACATTGGAATAGGCTGCCCAGGGAGGTGCTGGATTTGCCATCCCTGGAGGTGTTTAAAAAAAGGGTAGATGTGGTGCTGAGGGACATGGTTTAGAAATGGTTTTGTCAGGGTAGGTTAATGGTTGGACTTGATGATCTTAAAGGTCTCTTCCAACCTCAGTGATTCTATGATTCTTTGACTGGAGAACTGAAATGTTTTAGAGGGTTGTTAGAGCTTTGGTTGTAAATTGTTCTATTGGATAAAGTTATCACAGCTATCATAACATTTTTAATTCAGATAATAAAGCTGTTCTTAAAATAACAGGTCTTAACCAACAGGTTTGTTGGGGTTTTTTTGTTTGGGGTTGTTTTTTTTTTTACACTTAGAGGAAAAAAAAAATCTAATAATAAAATTTAGGGACAAACAGGAATTTAACCTTCAGTGGTGTTCTCACTACTATGATTTAGTGTTTTACAATTTAATTGTATGCTGTAATGATCAGTTCTCTATAATGCATGCATCTCTGAAGTGGCATGTCTACATCATGTGTATTTCTGTTTGTTTTAGGGAGATGTTGCTAATGAAGTGGAAACTGAACAAATACTTTATGATGCTTCAGTTATGTCATTTTCTGCGGGAAGTTATTCCTCCTATGTTCAGGTTCGAGGATCTGTCCCTCTGTACTGGTCTCAAGATATTTCAACTATGATGCCTAAGCCACCTATAACGTGTATGTACAAATTATTCTTTGTGGTGGTTTGGTTGTCTCTGAGAGAGTAAGTGAAAACTAAATTTGCAAAAATGAACAAATTGCCTATGCATTTGTTCTTTGGGAAAGCATAATTTAAGGTAAACCAATGTTCTTTATAATAAACATCAGGGCATACAGACATTCAACCATATCAAAAGCTGCATTTCATTAAATGGAAAAGAAAAAATCTCCATCTTAGACTTCACATTCAGAAATGGAATGCAAAAAACTTCTGTTGGAAGATGTCTGCTTTCTTTGTGCTTATTATCTTGTGTACAAAGTTAGCTACATTTATCTTAGTATTGTGGATATAATTTTGAACATACTGAAAATGGTGGAAAACATCTGGACTAAATTTAGTGGGAACAGAATAATTGCACTTTGTAAGCATCTCGTGAAAGTTTTGGTTAAGAAGTCACTTCCAATTTGGAAAAGGGAAGATTTTTTTTTTAACAGGTTTTGCATGAAAAGAGGGGGGAGTATGTAATTGTATCATTACTGTTAGAGGATTAGCATGTATTTTGTGAAGAGTACTTTTAATGGAAAAATGACTACAGGTCACCTAATATAGTCCTGAATATATGTATTTGTTGCAGTGGACCAAGCAGATCCTTTTGCTCATGTCGCTGCTCTTCACTTTGACCAAATGCTTCAGAGATTTGGCTCTCCCATTATTATTTTGAATCTTGTGAAGGTACAATATTTTGAATATGTTCTATATGTTTTCTAATTTTTAACATGATGCTTAGTTCTGTACAATTTCTAATTTTGGTTGTGCTCTAAAGTAAGACTAGCTTGTAAATGGCATATTTTCTCCATAAATCTCATGCTACACGGAATACTACATAATTCTCTCAGTGCTTCCACTACAGCCCTTCAAAAAAAAAGTTTTCCGTGTTGATAGACTTCTAGCATCCTTCTGTTGTTGTTTTCAAGTTTTTGCTGCTACCCTTTAGATATGAGTAAGTCCAAATAAATTAACCACTAAATTTAATTTAGCACTAAAAAATGCTGAAGTGGTATGGTTCCATGCAAAGTGAGATGTGTAGGCTTCTTGATGTAGACGACTGAGTTATTTGAAATGTTATGATAAAGACTTATCTTCTGTTGTTTGCTCGGTCTGGTAGAATCACAGAAGTACGAGCAGGAGAGAAAAGTGAAGCATGTGATGCTAGCTATCGGGCAGTGCCACTGGCAGCAGGGCTGGACTAATGCGGGGAGCTTCATGATTGCTGCAGTAATTCAGTTCGCTGCTGTGTGAGAGGCTGTGGTACAAAGCCTGTATTCTGGGTGGCACTGTAATTTTGGTTATTACATCTTGTATTTGTGTTGGATTTTTTTTCTTTGTTTGGTTGATTTTTTCCTGTTCTGATCCAGCCATTTTCTGTGGCGGTGTCTGTTTCCACATTTGAGTTTAATATATTGATTTGTTTTATTTGAATTGTATCTTATTTCCTTTTTGTCTTAAAAAAAATAATCATTTTGTACAACTATAGGCAGTAGAAAAAAAGCATCTTTTATGTGCATGTAGGATCCCTTCCTAGTAGAAAAAATAAGGAAAATAATAAAGGAAGGCTTTTAAAACTCTTAAGTTGTAATAAATGGCAACTATGTAACCTATTTTCTATTTCTAGAAGCTTTCCTGTGTAGGAGTGCTTTTAAGACTCTCCAATAGTCTGTGGAATCAACTTAGGATGGCATTTGTTGACAAGAAAATGATTTTATCTCATGCAGCCATAGCTTTCAAAAGCCATTGTTATAATGTGAGTCTAGGCTCACATGACCTTGACATGTGAATTATATGCTTTTATTCACAGGGCTTTTGATACGGTAGCTGAAAAGGCACCTCTTTCTTTCCCTCTCTGTAGATGCTCAATAATAAGATGCTAAAATTCATGTTCCTTTCTGACTTTATGTACCACTTAAAAAAAAAAAAAAAGCAGGGAGGGAAAGCCCCCAAGCCTGAACACCTTTTTTTGGGTGTTGCTGTTGCTTTTACACAAATGCTAAGTGTTTCTATCTCCAGTACTTTTATTATTTGATATCTTAAATGTTGATAAAACATAATTCTACATCCTCCTTTATCTGTCTGTCCTAGAAACTTGTTAACCAGTAATGTATTAGGCTTCCTTTGGGTTTGTTTATTTGTGACTGCTGTTACATATTTAAAGCAGTTTCTATAACATAAGTTCAGTATAGGTTTTAGATTGGATGAAGTTAAGAGGAAAGTAATACTAATATAGAGAGTCCCAAAACATATTATATATTCAGAGAATGGCAAGATCATTCAGATTTTTTAAAATTATTGCAAGGATGGAAGCTGTTGTTCCCCATCTCCTGTCAGTGATAGAGAAGAACTTGTCTGAGTCCTCTTGTATCCCAGAATTGAATGGGATACTTTCCTTTCTGCCTATCTTTTTCCTTCTCTCTCATCTTTGTCCATTTTCTCTGTATTACCACTTTTGTTTCCTTGTGCTCTTCTTTGCTCTTACAGGGTTCCATTTTTCAGCCAATGATTATTAGTTGAGATAGGTGACTTCTGCTCCTAATACAGATCAATTGTTAAAAACCCAGAACGTTGTTTAGATTTTTCTCTCTTCTGTTCTTAATTTAATTTTACTAGTTATGAAGAACTGCCTGCTGTTGTTACAGCTTCCACTTTTAATTTCTCTTATATATACATACATATGTATGTATACAGGTACAGTTTACAGAGATTGGTTAATGAAAATTGTAACGCTAACTTCCCTTTCTTCTTGCTAAAGGAACGTGAAAAAAGAAAGCACGAAAGGATTCTTAGTGAAGAACTTGTTGCTGCTGTGACATATCTCAACCAGTTTTTACCCCCAGAGCATGCAATTATATATATACCCTGGGATATGGCTAAATACACTAAAAGGTAGAAAAGGTCCTTCTTTGTAATAGTGCTGTTAGCCACAATACAAATAACTGTATGCTACTGAGTATCTTCCTTTTCAGTTGAATGTAGATTTGGAATTATGGGAGAATTTTATTAAGATCTACAGACAGAATAAAACCTCAGCTTTTTGAAGGGTTTTCTATGGTTTCTTACCAAAGTGGAGCAAGGCCTGAAAACTTTGAAATTCTCTGCAAAGGAAAATTTTAGAGAAAAGCCACAAAAAAACCTATCAACATTCAGGTTTTATTTCAAATTAGTCAAAACAGTGCATTTTGTCAGGTGTTCCATTTCAGTCATTGAATTTATTGAGTTAAAAAATTTTGGAAAACATAGGGTTTCATATCAATCAGTCTTTTCCATTTCCTCTTCCAAAAGGAAATGAGGGCATTAATTTCAATGTTTAGATTATTAGAAGTATGTATCTTAGGCAAATATATTCTGTAACTTTTTATTCTATAATTTTGGACAGTAGAATGCTGTACTGGTACCATGTGAAAAGGACAAATGTTTTCCTAAACGTGGAAATATTTACGAGGCACCAACATTTTAAATCTACAGGTATAGGTTGCTATTCTTAAGTAACAAACAACTCTGTGGTAAAGTTCTCTGAGGGGCGTATGTCTACTGTATCTTATAATGCCAAAAACTCTAGAAAAATTACAAGAATTGTTGGATCAACTTTCAAGTATCTGTTACTATATCAATAGCAATGGAAAAACTGGTATAGTTCAAAGGGCGGGAATATAATTAATGTTTGTCCATAAAATTTTATGAAAAAGGCTTTGGAAAACAATCCTAATTTGCTATTTGAGATTACAAGTTGGCTGATATAGTTGGTCATGTGGGTGTGGAACTGTTACTTTAAAATTTGACGTGGTTTCACACTACATTTTTATTCTAAAATGGTATTGTGTACAGCTAGGTGTATATGCAGTTGTGTTACGATTAAATAGCAAATCTCAAAATAAGGCTACATTTCCTTTCTGAAGATGTGCGAGATGCAAGTTCTTGGGTTTCGTATGGGAGTGATGCTGATGAAGCTTAGTGGTCTGTCCTATATGAGAAATGATACTAGTTGATCAAAGGATTCCCCTTCTAGCTGTAAACTTGAGGTATACTTATATACATGTCCACCCTAGTACAGATATAAAAAATACCTGATGACTTTGAACAAGATTAATTGTTTATGCAAGCAAGAGATATTTAAGAATGGAAGATAATGTGTATGTCTGCCTAAGGAATTGACAGTTTCAGGAAAACTGAGAACGTGTTTGCTTTAACTTGTAGTTTTGAAGTAAGTTTGTTGGAAAGTAGTACCAGTGGAAATGTTCCAAAATATTGCTTCCATCTCGGTATAAGCAATCTTTGAAAAAGAAATAGTTGTTTTTCTTAGTTGAAATGTAAACACAGTAGTAAAAACTTTGAAAATAAAATTATGAGTAAACAGAAGTTAAAGTCCCCAACAATGAACGGATGGATGCCCTGATCTGAGCAGGAGGTGCAGAACATCACGAAGGCCACACACAGGAACAAATGTTACTGAACAGAACGGCACCTTGCAAACAAAATAAGTGAATATGACTTTGCACAATCGTTTATCTTTTTCTGCCTCATTCTTATTTTGTGAATCACAGAAAGTTTGGTAGAGGAAAATTAGTGTGATATAAAAGTCAGGGAGTTTCAGATTTTTGAAGTCTTCTAGTTTACGCAGTATGTTTTATTAATAAATAAACAAAATTGTTCAGATACCATCAAGTGTCTGTTTCCTAAATCTGTAAAATCTAAGAAAACTATAGGCGTAATTACTGTTGGATAAGTAAAGCTGTGATGTGAGTCTTCCTTTAAATCATTTTTGTTATTAGAAGACTTTCCAAGCAGTGAAATTTTTTTTAGTATTAATGTATCTTGACTGTGTAATTTTTTTTCTCCCCTCAGCAAACTTTGCAATGTTCTTGATAGACTGAATGTGATTGCAGAAAGTGTAGTAAAGAAGACTGGATTTTTTGTAAATCGACCTGATTCCTACTGCAGTATCTTGCGACCAGATGAAAAGTATGTATAATTTAATTGATGCATAATGAATAACATCTATTCCTTGGAAAGTAGTCTGGAATTTCTGTCTCTAGTACATTATTTCTTATTTTAAGGCTTAAACTAATGTGAAAAAATATAATTTGTTATGAAGTTATAGCTAAAAGAGGCACATGCTAAGAAATACTAATATACTGAAAAATCTGTAGAGAGTACAATTATGCTGCTGCTGTTCTACTTATAATGAATTCTTACTTCAAACTATTATTTGTAACTTGTAATCTGTATGCCATGTGTATTTATGTAAAGTTTTGGGGACTTTTTTCACTTCAACCAAAGTAATCCTAAGTTTGGGGGTAAATTTAGCTAAGCAAACACCATTTGGAATTTAATAAGTGGCTTCTTTTGAGGTTTACTAGTAAGATAACTATCGTCTAAATGTTACAGAGTCCAGTGTTTTCCAACGGATTTCATGGTATTCATACATACAAGATATAAAACTTTTTTTTAAAATAGAAACTCTATTTGCTCAGACTGCTGCAGAAGTACAGTGATTTATTCAGCTGAATTCTAGCAAGTCCTAAAAACCCAGAAGTAAAATAACTTCCATGTTAAAAGTTCAGTAAGTTTTTGATTCAAGTTTTCGTGTTAGGGACCTAATTCATCACTACCCAAATGGAAATTCATATTTTATATTAAGAGCATCCTTGCCTTTTTAGCTTATATTCATTTAGAAACAGTCTGAGCTAAAACTCCCTTAGACTCTTTTAGAGCTTTTCTCTATCATGCAGTGCAGCAAATGTGGCGACTGCAAACTAGCATGAACGAGATCAATACATCCATATAATGCTGTGTTCTGCAGAGAGAGTCCAGTGAGTCTCAAATGTAGTATATAGACTTGCCATAGCAGTGCTCTGGTCAGGTTGGGTAACCCTACTAACTCAAAAATATTCAGTAGTTCAGGGGTTACTTGCACCAAGCATAACTGCTTCTCTACCTCAAAATGTCATTAGTTTCTTATTCATGTTCTCTAGCTCTGGGGTACAGCTAAGGCCTGTATAGAATTGCAAGACCCGGACAATATGTATGTATGTATTCGGCACGTATGCCTAGAATCAGTATGAGGGCGAGATTTAAATCAGCCAGCTTGTGCTGCAGTGTATGTTATGCCTCTACCTTCTAATTGTTGGCATTGCACCTATTGCAATTTTCGTGTACTCAGGACCCAATCTAGCAACACTCATGTTGCTCTAACTCTGTTTTATGTGGAGAAAAGGAAATATTTTGTATGGCTTTGGAATATTTCTCCTTTAAGACTAGATTGTTTTGCAATGCAGTTTAAATAAAAAAATCTTACTATTGCATAGAGCTTTCACTGCTTTCTGCTATTCAGGGATATCAAATTAGCTTTGTGTCAGGTTTTTAATTGTCACCCTTTTTCACTGAGCAGATCAATACATGGTATGATCTGTTATTTTTATTTTTATTTTTTTAAAGATCTGTAAGTAATTCTGTTTTGTTTCCCTTCCAGGTGGAACGAACTGGGAGGTTATGTTGTTTCCACTGGTCGCTTGCAGGTACTAAAATATACTTCATTGATTCATAGTTATAGTGCTGTAGATCAGCACTCCCAAAGGGCCAGTGAACCATTTTACTTAAATATCCAGTTGGTGATTCACAGATTGCTCTTAAATTAATATTTATAGTAAACAGCATTATTGCGGTCCATCCCAGAAACCCAGTTTAAATAAGGCTTAAAGTTCTTAGGTGGTACCACAAAACCTTATGTTGTTGAAACTGTATTTTTGCTGGAGGTCCTCTGAGAAATGCTCATATTTTGAACTAGTTTCCATTACTACTAAGTCTGTAGTGCTTCCAGTGTAGCAGCACTGGTAGCACTACAGCTAACAGCAGCAGGATTTGAACAAATGGCATAATACAATGTTAGATGAGATGAGGAAGAAACATACTTAAGTCTGGTGACATATTCATACACATTAAAAGGGTTTTTTTAAAAGCATTTTCACCACTGCTGAATATTCTGTACATTGTTTTAATTTCTATCCCTAAAAGAAAGTAAACCTAGAAACACTGCTTGCTTTAAGGTCAGAAAAGTGCTGACTAAATTATAGAGTGACAAATTTATACTTGAATGTTACGATTGTATACTCTGAACACAGGGTGTGTTGTTAAGAAGCATTAGTTGCTTTTGACTTGCCATTCGTAATTTTGTAGTTCATGTTGGAAAGCATGTGACCATTCCTTTACTAGCTAATCACCGGGATATGTTTCTTGAGGGCAGATAAACAGCAGAGTAGATACTATTTTTTTGCAGTACTTACAGCATACTTAAAAATAAAATCATGTTCACTGAAATAATACAGCCTTTCTTTTTAAGGTAAATCTTTAGGGCTGTTTGTAAGTTGAAGGAGACATGCGGTTTTTGTGATGACAGAAGCAAGAATATTTTGAAAGTAGGGCTTACAGCAGTCTAATGTAGCTTGCTAGAGATAAATAGCTTTTTAATATTTTTTTAAAAATGCCTTTGCTTAAATTTTTGTGAACTGACATAAAATTCAGTATTTGAGATTTGGCAAGTCTTGGGATAGTAGGAAAAAAGGTAATAATCATAAGTAGTAATTTGTTCTTTAAGAAAAGTCTCTTATTTGGATTGCTTTACCAGACTGGAGTTCTCCGAACCAATTGTGTGGACTGTTTGGATCGCACTAACACAGCCCAATTTATGGTGGGAAAATGTGCTTTGGCATACCAGCTCTATTCATTGGGATTGATTGATAAACCTAATTTGCAATTTGATACAGATGCTGTTAGGTAAGATATATTAATAAAGCGTGTCATGGTTTCATTTTTTAATAAAATGTCAAGAGATTTAGGAAAAGTATGTCTATATAGAAGAGGAGTACAGTTCTTTCTTTTGGAATGATTTACTGGTGTTTATTCATGGAAGTTTAAAAAATCATCAAAACTTGAAATTTTCTTGAGAAAACCCAGTCACGCTGAAAATTTGCTCTTCTGGAAAAGTATGTTAATTAGGCTTCTTCCAAATTAACTGCTTGATTTCATTCTCTTTAAATGCCTAAACTTAAAGCAAAGAGTTTCCCTTTTAAATAAATGTAAAAAACCCCCACCCCAGTCTTTTACACTTACTTGCTTGAGGCAAAATGAAAAAAAAAANAAAAAAAAAGAAAAAAAAGAAAAAAAGAAGAAAAAAAACCCTGAAATAAGTACATGCTTTTATGGAGAATGCCAAACTGATATTTGTATAGAAGTACATCTTACCTTGCTATTTCCTACTTTTTCTTTGGAATAATTTTGTGCTTTTGATTTGTTGAAGAAAGTTTTCAGCAAAGTTGTTCTCTCAGATCAAGTATCAGTGATACTTATTCAAGTATCCTCAAACCATTTAAGAAAACGCAGCATTTAAATTTAAATGCTCTGGGGGCTAGGGGCAACTAAGCCACTTAACTTGTGAATATGCTTCAGAAATTAATGTAAGAGTCCTTGAGTTGATTTGGTTTTATTCCTTATATCTGTTGTGACTCTGAAAGTTATGGCTTCATTGCTGGTTTTGACTAGTGGTTTGTTAGTTTTAGAATGTGGAGATATAACCTGTATTTCAAAAAAAAAACTTTGAACTTTGTCTTTTTTTGAATGCAGGCTTAATATTTTGAGGCTGTGGAAGGGTAATTTAATTCTACAAGTCCTTTCCAAATCAAGTGGATCAACACCCTTAATGAATTTAAAGTTGTCTGCTTTCTGTGAACCTTTATCGCAGGGTCATTGCAACTCTGTTCATCAATCCCCCATGGCTGACTGGGAAATTTCTGAGAGATATCATCCTTTTACCTGCCAGTTGTTGTCTTCAATCATTTTTTTTTTAGCTTTTAGCTGACCAGGATTTCTGTCTTTCCCCTTGTTTTTTAAAAAAAAAAAAAAAACATAAAAAGACCAAAGAGGCAAACAAAAGATTCTCATACATGACATCATGAGCTTTTAACAATTTGTGTGGAGGCAAGTGGTTTGGGGGGTTTGGTTTGGTTTGTTCGTGTTGTTTGTTTGTGTTTTGGGTTTTTTTTTAAAGTTATTATTAACTGCTGTAGGAACTGCTGCAGCTGTTTCTTCCTAATGAAGCTTTTTGTACTTGACCTTGGGTAGAAGATTTGCTGGACAGCCATTTTGTTTTTACAGAAATAGATTTGCTGCTCAGATAAGTGTTCTTCATACAGAACCTTTTCAGGAGGACTTCAGTCAGATGGTTGCTGGGTTACTTATGCAATACTATCCCTTTCTTGGAAATTTTCTTAAAGGAATGCTTTTGTTGTTGATTTTTTTTATGGTGGTTGTGATGTTGCTGTTGTTTTGTTTTGTTCGTTTCTACTCTCCTCTCCACTCCTTAAAGACTTCTCCGATATTACAGTGTATCACATGCAGATGCCTGAGTTATTGTGTCTTGGTCTACTGATGTAAAAAACATTTCCATAGGTTTGGTGGTTGGGGTTTTTGTGTTTGGTTTTTTTGTTTGTTTGTTTTTGTTCTATTTTGGGGTTTTTGCCTCTTAGTTACACTTTCAGCCTCTTTTAGCAAGATGTCGTCCTTGTCAGACTTGCTCCAGCAAGGCTATAGGCTCCATTTCTGAGAAGCACTTTTCAATCTGTTATCTTTTAGACTGGATGTGATCTCCTTAGGATAGCCTTGTTTTCTGAGACTGTTGTCCTGTTTTTGTCATTGATGGGGTGCTTCTTGATAATTTTTGTTATTTGGACTGTTCTCAGCTTGGAGTCTACTGTCAACTACTTGATGCTAGAGGACTGTGGTGATTTTAGCCAGCTCCCCTTGTTCATCTAAGCAGCTGACTCTTTCTACCTTCTTACATCATGTTTTTCCGGCCCCAGCAAATGATATCTGACTACCCTTCACACTTCTTACAAGTCACGTTTATTCTCTTTGTACCTTTGAGCCATCGTTGTCATAACTAGGGAGATTTTTTGAAAGATATGTTAACTTCATTCCCAGTGGACTTGACAGAAAACATAGCCTTGAGATACTGGCGTGTTCTGTCCCATTTAGTGTATTTAGAATACCTTAGTTTGTGAAGGTATGTGGTTTGTATTCTCCCTACTGGCTAGTAGGACATGTTAATCTCCTCCCTGAATCTACAGAAGAGCATATTCTGTAGTGTGAATTCATTCTGATATATTATAAATTAGTGAAAATCTTACAGTCTAATACTTCTTAGTAATTATTATATCTGAATAAAATTTCCACATATTTATTTGACTAAAGAATAGAGACAGAGCTTTACATTTCAGTGTTTGTAAGTTAATAACCATGTTTTAATGGAATACTTATTTTTGTAAACAGGCAGAAGTACTTAGGAGAGGAAAACGTGCTACTTGTTAAACAGAAAAACTTTATTATTATAATACTTTATATTTTTTTCTTAAAACCTCTTTTCAGCAGTTTGATAGATGTCACATTCTTCTTTTTCTTCAGATTATTTGAAGAATTATATGAAGATCATGGAGACACACTTTCTCTACAATACGGAGGTTCTCAGCTTGTCCACAGAGTAAAAACGTATAGAAAGATAGCTCCATGGACTCAGCATTCCAAAGATATTATGCAAACGCTCTCAAGATACTATAGCAATGCTTTCTCGGGTAAATTCAGTTTTTAAGTGCTTTCTTTTAAGCCATTATTTGAAAAACATCTTACTTCTGATATTTCAATAATCAGTACTATGATCTTATGACAAAGATCCTTTATACTGTAATTTGCAAATAATTCAGTAAAATCTGATGGATATCAAAAGAGTATTCTGATTTGATGAAGTCTATATGTCATATCCTATACAAATGCATGTTGTATCATGCAGCCTCATTTGATAAAAGTTAGTGAACTGAAGTAAGAAGTATTTAGAAAATGTACACATGTAGCACTGAAACTGCAGTGACATTTGTACATCGATAGAGAAGCAGATAGCTGTAATAGAGCTGTTAAAATAATGGACAGAATGGCTTCAATAAATAGAAGGAAAACTGGCAAATCTAAACACAAGCAGAAGGTTTCAAGTGGAGTATTTCTTGTGATGTTCCTGGGGACTTAAAACAAAAAGCAATCTCTGATACATGTAACTGTCTTGCATGAATAGCAGCTATTAACTGTTGAATCTGTGGTAGAAAAGACAAAATTAAATTTAAAAAGCAAGGTGCACCAAGTAAATAAGCTATTTTTTGAGATAAATAAGTTGTAAAATATTAGCTTACTCCTTTACTAGCTCATATCAGTCACTGATATGAGCTTTGTTCTGGACAACATTGCTAAGAAAAAACCTCATTGAAAAATGCTGAGCAAAATAACTTATGCAAAATAACTGAAAAAAATGCTTAGTGTTTTTAGAAGTCATGAGAAAGATCTAAAAGAATGATCAAAGGACAGTCTAAGACATGTCAGGATGACAAACATTGAGTGCTATTGTGTTCTAAATATTGTGTCAGTCCTCTGTTACTCTTTTTCACAGAATCTGCATAGCCAGGGCAGGAAGTTGCAGGGTTGTTTTTTTTTCTAGTAGACTGCAATTATTTAGAAACTATGTGAATTTTAAAATAGAGAGTTGAACACTGGCTAGAAATACTTAACTAATCTCTGGTTTCTTTGGCTGAAGTTACTGCTTTTGTTAGTGACAATTCTGTGTATGTAACAAGATGTGAGAGCACAGCGTTTAAAGTACTGTTTCTGAATGTAATTCATGTAATTTGGGTATCATATTTGCCCAAATTAAATGAGAAATGGAGAGCTTGTTTATTTCAGTGATATGGTCTCTTATTGTTTGCAGTGGCAATAAGGTATGGCTTCATCAATTCTTATGTGCAAAAGGAAGCACGCTTGCGGTATCACCTGTACTGATAAGTACAAGATGGAACAAATTTCTGAAGCTGTTCACTGTTATGCCAGCCACTTAGGTTAGGTGGAAGCTTGAGCAAAGTTCTAGATCCACATTTGGAGATGTGGTCTGCTTGCAGGTAGAGTCAATATATGTGTGTGTTTCAGTAATAAAATAATTTGTTCTGGAAAAGATGTTACAAAAAGAAGAAAGAATACTGATTGAAAAAAGTCCATCTTGTCACCTGGGCAAACTTGTAGCTGAGTGCACAAACAGATGTTAGTATTTACTGAAGTCAATAGGGAAAATGAAACTTTCATAAAGGTGCTGCACACTTTCTGCAATTTACATATGTTTTTGGTATTTGATCCCATTTGAGTCAAATATTTTTGATGCTTTATGCATTCCTTGTGTTTGAAGTTGGCATTGTTGAAATATAGCATTCAATGTTGTACTTACTGCCTTTTTAGTATGAAATTTTAGAAGATCCGTTTCAGTGAAATTTGAAGGTTCACTGTCCAACACTGCCTGTTCAGGTGGCATCTGCAAGGCTGTTAATGTGGCACATTCAGAGAGATCATTTTATTCTTGAAGCTTTCTCAGAAAACAGAGACAAAGGAAGCCTTTTTAGAGTAAGATTCTGATTTGCTATACTGCACTTATTATTGTTACTATCCATCACATATTCTTAAAAATACAAATAAAAATCTGAGGGCTAGCCAATTCATGAGCCAGCCTTGTGGTTCTGATTTTGAGAAACTTTTTTTTAATGCTTATGAATTTTATGTACCAGTAGTAAACAGACACAGAAAATTTTAGTGTGTTTGCTTGAAGTCATACTGTGTAGCATATTCAGAACAAGTGGCCTGCTAACAGTGCCTCCTAAATAAATCTCTTAGCCACACTTGTTCTGTTTGTCTATTATAAAAAATACACGATACTAAAATTAATTTATACTTTTAAGAAAATGGTTTCATCTGTTGACCTCAAAGCTCTTAGGATAATCACTACTAATTAAGTTGTACAGATGAGAAAAAGTAAGACATATATCAGTTAGGTGGCTTGCCTGGAGATACTGATCCAGTAGATAAAACTTGGACTTGTAAGAAAGATAACTTGGAATGCTGTTTCACCCTGGTTCATGACAAGTGGCTTAGCTTTTCTACAGATTTTCTGTACCTATAAATTTGTAATATGTTGCCTATATAATAGGAGAGTGAAGAATTAAAAAAATGTTCTCCGGATCAAGTTCATGACTGAAGCTTAGAAGAAAACGAAGGTTTCCTCCTAAAAATATGAGACAATTTTATGGTAACTTGCAAAAATCTTACAGGTTTAGGCAAAATTTTGACTTTTTTCATGCCTGTTTTTAATTCTAGCATTTGGAAGAAGTAGAGGGTGCGGTGTAGTTTGAGAAGTCAACTGTTTGAAGTACCCTGGTTATAAGCAAATGAGTTGTACCAGAAAAAAAGATCATCATCCAGCTAAGAATTAAGTGTTTCTTCAACACCCTCTCTGGCAGGCATTGTGATTAGTTGAATTCTAGCATTTTTTCCTTCGCTTTGATTGTCAAAGAAATTAGGAAATAGTATTCCAAATAATATTCCTCTATCTTTTATGCCTTTTAGAAAGTAATGTGATGTTGCAGACTTCAGTGCTAGAGTTGCAACATGCATAATAAGCTTCTGGAATCTGGAATAATCTATTTATCCGCAAACAGGACTGGACATAGTAAACTACCTTTTAGTGTTGTATGAAAGTAAACTTAATTACTATAACCTTTTAGTCATGGGACGCTCTAGTCCCAGTTGTGTTGAACCTGTCATGATTTAGTAATTTGTCATGTAGTGCGGTTGCAAACTCAGATTGAGAGCGGTAGATTATTTTAGGCTAATTCAATTAAATGGCCCCTTCAGTTCCTGTTTTCTCAAATGGTCTTAAAAATGTGCTAGTATACACGTACATTGCAGTATCTTTTGAAAAATCAGTGCAGTCTTTCTACTTGCTTGTACATAATTATAACATCAGTGCTAACGATGAAGAGAGAAAACCTCTTTGCTCTTTTGTCTGTGCTCCACAGTGCATTGACCTTCTTATTTATTTTTGAAAAGAGAGATTTTTCTGTCTAGATAAGAAAATTGATCTGAAAAGCTCCATATCCTGTTTTCTCTGGCCAGTGTTTCAAAGAAAGACAAAAGCTTTCATTATTTTTCTTCAAAATTAAGTCATAAAATTGTTAAACCCTTAAAGTAAGGCAAGGAGAGGATTGTCACCTTTCAAGTTAAGTCTCTGCTTCCCCAGTCACTTGCATGTTTTTACCTGCTTGAAGACTTATGCACAAAGAATCTTTAATGTTACAGTTTTTTACCTGCTTTTAAATTACAAGTTGAGAAGTAAGACAGTAAAAAGATATTTTCTGATAAATGTCCTGTATTTCTGTTAAGTTTAAAACACAACTGCACAACTGAAACAATAAGTGCAAAAGAGAGCTTGAGTCCTTTTGCAATGTGACATTTAACGGCAGTCATTTTTTTGCTATGGAAGAAAGGTAAGAATGCTTCAATGAACTGCTACTGTAGTACATATACTACTACATTCAGACAATGAACTGGTTAATTGAGTTGGTATGAGTTTAAATTCAAGCTGTTTTTCACAGAACAAATTTCCTTTCATTTCATTTTAGCATCTGTCATATAAGTAGTGACATAGTTTAACTGAATTATCTTGTTTTACTCTAATTGTTTTACAATTATTTAGTTAACAATTTCAGTATACCTTCTGTTCCTGGCAGGTGAAATAATGGTAAATGAGCAAAGGAGGCTTATCTCTGCCTTTAGCTTTCAGAAGTTACCACCCATTTTAACCTATTTGCTCATGTTAACTAATTTTGTCTTAAGGGCTTTTCCAGTTTCTTTGCTTAGAGAGTTTCCATGAGTTTTGTTCAGCACTTTCTTTAAACCACTAACTAAATGACTTGTCAGAAAGAAAGAGTACGTTATTGCTTGTGACCTTTCCTTTCTCTTTAATTCTCAGTGTCCTCAACAAGGTTTTGTTTTTGTTTTGTTTTTTGGTTTTTTTCAGACCTTTTTACTGAATTTTGCATAGCTTTCTTGCACTGTTTCTGGCTTTCCTCATTCTCTCCTTATGTCTTGGTTAAACTGTGACACTGTTTTCCAGAAACAAAATGGTCTGCAAACCATAAGGACCTACATATCATAGAATCATAGAATGGTTTAGGTTGGAAAGGACCTTGAAGATCATCGAGTTCCACCCCCCCTGCCATGGGCAGGGACACCTCCCACTAGACCAGGTTGCCCAAGGCCACGTCCAGCCTGGCCTTGAACACCTCCAGGGACGGGGCCTCAACAGCCTCTCTGGGCAACCTGTTCCAGTGCCTCACCACCCTCAAAGTGAAAAATTTCTTCCTAATATTTAATCTAAACCTGCCCTCTTCCAGTTTAAAGCCATTCCCCCTCATCCTGTCACTACATGCCCTAGTAAAAAGTCCTTCCCCAGCTCTCCTTTAGCCCCCTTTAGGTACTGGAAGGCCACAATGAGGTCTCCCCGGAGCCTCCTCTTCTCCAGGCTGAACTACCTATGCTTTTGAATATTACTGTGTAGAAGAGTTAGTGTTTATACATTGATCCTCTTAAGAAAATTGGGAAGGTGAGGAGCAAGAAAGAAGGTAAAATAAGTATCTTGTTGGACAAGTGCTGTGACAGGACAGTAGAAGTATCTGGAAGGGAGTATGAGTGGATAGAAAAGGAAGAAAAAAGACAGATACCAGATGAAAGACCCTCTAAGTAGGGAAGGGGAGCCAAGCAAGATCAAGAGGTTTCACCTTTCTTTCCCTTTTCCTGGTGCTTTGCCCTGTTACACCACGTGACTGTTTATACAGAAGATCCCACTTCCAAATATCGACCTCCACATATGCACACTTCTGTAAAGTACCATACTTTTCTATAATCCTATTGTCATGAAATTTCTACATAGCAGTTCATTTGTCAGCTGCTTGTGTGCCTTAATTCCCTGTAAAAAGTACTATATGTTGCACAGAGGGAAGAGACTCGAATTCTGTGGAGAAGGAGGTATTGACTGAAACTTTGGTGGTGGCCAGGAACCAACTTTGTTCTTGCTGTCATACCACTACTTTGTGGATTCTGTCTCTTTTTTTTTTTTTTTTTTNTTTTTTTTTTTTTTTTGCCTGCTTTCTGGTATACTGAGACTTCAGTTTGACTTTTTGATGCAGTGTGTTGCTAAAGGGACACTCAACTCTCATAATACTCTTTTTGAAATGTGGAGAGAACTGAAGGACTAACGCTATCTATTGAACTAGTCTGAACTATTCCTTGTCTGATGATTACTGAAGTGCAAACGAGTGGAGACGAGAGATTTCCATGTGCTAATTCCTCAGGGCACAAGTAGAGCTCAGTTCTCCGCATATTCCCCCATATCTGAAGCCCCTACGACTCTGCTTGCAAAGCTGTCTTTATCATGGTTCACCATCCCCAAGCCCTCATCTGACTCCAGCTTTTCTTCATATCTGTTGCAACTCATCCTATCAGCAGCTAGGTAGCAAGAGATATTTTAAAGATGTAAGTGAACAACAACGTTTCTTGTCATGCTTTTCTTCTACAGTGGTATGTAACTACTGGGTTTTAGCACTTGCCTTATTTAGTTTCATGAAGCTTCGAATATGGCAAGAGAAACTGATGATTTAAGCCAACAGGAAAGAAAAAAAGGCCAAATTACTGAAAGGTGTTTGTGAAGTTTAATCATTTTACTGATTACATTTTGGCTAGAAATTCCCAAAGAATTCATAATTTGTGTGTCTTGTGGGAAACTTGTGTATTGTATGGGTACATCATTCTTCTGTCATTTAGACTGCAGTCAATTCATCATGATATGTCAGATTCCCTGGTACATGCATAAATACTTGCACATACTTCATGCATATGCATATATGCAGAGGTGGGAGACGGAGCTGCAGCATGAGATCTGCAAAGCTGCTAAGCAGAGCTTCTGCCTCAGCTCCTCAGTGAGAGAAGCCAAGGAAAGTGGCAGCACTGGTACCAGCCCCACATGCACTGCAGTGTGGCAGCTGGACAGGGTTAAATGAAGTTTCGTTATGATGGTTGAAGCCCAGAGGTCCCTGTAGAAGTCATAGGATGTACACACTCTGTCCGTGAGGAGCAAACATAAAAAGCAAGTATCTGAATAGGCTTGAGCTCTGCAATGTTCCTGGTGTTAAGTGTCCCTCTTGTCTAACAGATGCAGACAGGCAAGATTCTATCAATCTCTTTCTGGGAGTATTCAAGCCTACAGAAGGAAAACCTCATCTCTGGGAACTTCCCACTGATTTTTATTTGCATCACAAGAACACCCTCAGTCTGTCACAGACCAGACGAAGGTATTTTGCTGTTTTTCTCATTTGCTATTGCTCTAATAAATTTAAAGAATGCATGCTCGTAACCAAATAATTTGGTCAGCCTATCAAAAACTAGATTACTGTCTTTAAGTTTTTACAGAAACTTTAAAAAAACCCAAAAGCACAAATGAAAACAAAACCTTCAAGAGATTACCAAAATTGTTGGATGTTGGTATTTTGAAGGATTTCTTTTAGTATGTTATTTTCCTGTTGTACTGAAAAAAGATGTTTCATTTCATATGAAATTCTAGCTTGCAGTGTGAAATGCTTCACTATATTACTGAAGTACAATTACCACTATCTCATTAAGCAGTATATAGGTGTATTTTTGATGGTCAGATTTGTTAAGTCATTGCTGTATTTGAGATCAGGTAATGAGGATAATATTTGTTTATGTTTTTGTGTAATGCACTTAGTCTGCAGCTGTGCATGCCAAGAAGCCCATGATTTTCTACCTTCCTTTCAGCCATGTCTTGCCTATTTTGAAGACTTTGTCTTCATTTGCATTCCATTGCAGTTACATGGTAATATACAGAAATAACAGAGCGTAAAAATTTTAAAGTAATTTTATAGTGCTTCACAATGTGGAATGATTTTCTTAAGGATTATAAAGACTTTGTGTAAAAAAAAAAAATCCACTTTGATAGTAAGGGCAGTACTGGACTTGTTAATTAAATTATCTCTTTTAGGAATTTCACTGTTTATATCCTCTGTTCATTCTGTGGCTCTTAAAGCTCAGTATCACAAATGGTAGCTCTGAATAGCTGCATGTAGATTTTTGTCTGGGGAAAACTGCAAGTGTTTAAACAGTGTATTCAGTCCCTGTTGGCTGTTTATTCCATTAACCTGTCACAGCAGCTGGCTTGTGATGTGACGGTTTCTAAATTTCAATCCTTTCGTATTGTCTCCTGAGGCTTCTCTTGATGCTGGCTCATATCTACCATTCAACCAAGTGCTTCTGCAGGCACACATGAAACATGCAACATTAATTTTATTGCCTACTGATTCTGAACATAATTGTATGTCAAAAATTAATTCAGCTGATATATTTCAAATATACAAATGTCTTAGTCTTCCTTTCATCTGTTACCCTATTAAAAAACTGTCTCTTATTTGTCACAGATACTGTTCTCAAATGAGGTGGAACACTTAAAAAAAAAAAAAAAGTTGGTGTTCTTCATTTACTTGTTAATTATCTTTACCTTTCATTCTGGCCAGAATTTCTTCTGAGCACTTTTACAACCAAGATTTTTTCTCATGGGAACAACATGATACCTCCATGTTACAAGTAGTTAAGTGAAAAAAACACCTGTTCCAAGTAATTTTTTGTTTCTACCAAACTATTGGACAAGTCCTTCGTATAGCTTCTTCCCGCCTCTCTGTGCAGTGCCTCTGTTGTATTCCTTGCGCACAGCAGCAAAGGCAATAATGAAAACGCATAATGAAATCAAGGATACAGGAAGAGAAGGACGATGTTGTTTCCTGTCACTGAAACTTCTTTTGACTGACTGTGCTTTTCTTATATTGTATTTGCCTCTCCATCAGAAAGAAGAGATTTCATAATGAGTTTCATATATACTATTATATAATTTGTGATTCACATGAAAGGACAGTGAATACAGAAAAGGAGATTTTCTGTTGCCACATTATTATCATTTATGCAAACAGCAAAACTGTGTGTGTCTGCATAGTTTCTGAAGGCACTGGAGAAAACGGCTTGCTAGCATGGCCTGAAACGGTACTTCAAGAAGAGACGTGACCGCCAGGCATAACTCATTCCTTTCTGTCTAGGACATACACAGTTCTTGGAACTGAAGTGTGTTGCCCTGCCTGTTCTGCACCATTTGCTAAGTCCCACTAACTAATCTGTCTCTGGGCATGGGAATACACCCATTGTTTCTGCTCCAGATGGCTACATTGACATGAGTGGGAGATAACCGCATTAATACTCTGATTACAGCCCTTACAGTGTTGTGAATACACACATATTTGAAATAAAAATCGATGAGGATAAATGTCTTTTCATCCCAAGTAATTAAACTAAAGGAACTATCAGAACAATTTAGAGAAGAAATTAAAGTATATTTGAGAAGAGAAAATAAAAATATGTAAACATGAAGGAAAGATAAAACATGCATTATTTTATGAATGTTGCTTGCTTTGTTGTTTTTCAGAAATCCTGAAGAAGCTTCCAGCAGGGCCTGTTTTTTGCTGTTAGCTATGCCAGCATACAGTTCTTAGAGACAGGACAGCTGTCACATCAAAATATATCTCTATGTGTAGAAGTCAGCTGTTTTGACAATATTCTGATTTTGTTATCATTGACCTTCATTTCTTCATACCCTTTTCTTAAATTTTAGGATCTGAATAACAAGTGGTGGGTGTGGGTTGATGTTTTGTTTTGTTTCATTTTTAAAGACCAGAACAAGAGAAATACATAAATACTTTCTATAAGCACTGAGACCTTAATTTTCAGTACTGTAGACGTAGGCACCTGAAATGTATTTTGCTTGATGGAACAAAACCACTCTTCCCTCCATACCTGTATTGAGCTTCATGTATTTAAATTTCATGGCCCAAGAACAAAGTAGTAGGGTAGGGGCCTGTTGAAATACTACATCCAAGGATCATTCTTTACTTTCTTCCACACTTGAATTATAAAGAAATGTTTACTGAAGTGACACCGTGTGGTTGAGTAACTGTTATGTGCAAAAGTTTAGACTGGATACAAGATCAGTATCAATTGTGTGTCTGTTTTTCCTGTACAGCTATACTTACTGGTGGACCACAGGTGTGCTAAGGCATTTACCTCTTCCTTTTGATGAAGGTAGGAACTATATTTGCTCCTTGCCTTACAGAGTATCTTGAAAAAGAAGTTTTAGTCACAAATGCTTTTTAACTGGTTATATTCCAAATCTGAAAAAAAAAATATTTCCATAATGATTGTGAAATAATTCCCCCTTGCTAATGAGCTATGATTTTTCAGCTGCAGGATGCAAGAGATACCTCATTGGCTAAAACCTGACCTCCATATGTTTATGTGCCAGGCACACTTAATTCTTTTCTTTTTTTTCCTTGGCTATTGACATATATTTGTAGTCTATACTGGTGGTTACATTCCTGTTGCAGATGACAGGGTATAGCTAGTGTGTCATTTCTCTGGGATACCGTGGAGCATGTTTTATTAGGAATTGTCATCATGAAGAGAAATCAAATTATGGCGGTTGATAATGCATATTTATTAAAGATGTGTGGTGCATCATCTTCTTCATATCGTATCTTCTTGTTTTAGAGGGGATATGGCTGTAGAAAAATGCCTGGTAGGGTGGCTAGGTAAGCAGGCTAATGTTTAGATTTTGCAGAGTCACTAATTTAAAAAGATTAATTTTTTTTCTTTACCCCAGTGACATGTGCTGAAAACAGACACAAGTTGACAGTGAAGAAATTCCACAAGTATGAAGAGGAAATTGATATCCACAATGAGTTTTTTCGGCCGTATGAGTTGAGCAGTTTTGATGAGACCTTCTGCTTGGCAATGACCAATTCTACACGGTATATTGGGATGTTTGGGGACTGTAAATCCTTAACTGGAAGTTGATTTGGTGTGAATTAAATGTTCATTTGGTTTATTTTGTTAAATCTCTGTAACATGATAGGTTTTGTGGTGTGCTTGGTGGTTTTTTTTTTTTTTTTTTTTTAGGCTTCAAATTTAGCAAACTTCTAGAAACTAAATCACAGTAATGAAATGGAAATGCAAGTCTAAAAACAACTGTTAAGATAGCACTTTAATTTCGAATTATTTTCCGTTACGGGGTGCCAAAAGTTTGGGCATTTGAAGGATGAGAAATGGGCTTTTCTCTGTGGACTTAGATCACAGAGGCTACCTTCAAAGCAGTTGTTTTTTAATTGTTCTGCTTTCGTTTTACAGTTGTTTTCTTCAGTTCATCAGGTTCTCACAGCTGGCCAGATAATTTTTTTTGTCGGCAGCAATCAGCTGGATATTCTAAGCATAATCTTAGTCACACTTTAGCTAAAGACTTCCAGGCCGATTATGTTTCATGTAGCTTTTTGACCCAATTTGAGTGTTGGCAGCATTTTGAAAACAGTGGAGCTGAATTACAGGGTTTCTTCAGCACAGGAATGGAGCACATTGCTCTAGCCTCCTTGGCAACTGGTAGTGTTTGCAGCTGTGTTATGCGACTAAATAATGCAACTGAAAGCTTTTTGTATACTTAGGGGGGTTATATTTACATGACTAACTTGTAATTATGAAGTTACTTGATGTTTCTTTTTATAATTTTTTTTTTTTAATTCAAAGGTAGATGTTAGAGGTGATTCTTCCAGAAAATTAAAAAAATTTATGTATTGAACTTTGCTCATGAACAGTTTTTCCTTTCTATTTTGCCAGAGATTTTATGCCTAAGAATGTGGGGATTGATCCAAGTCCATTTACTGTTCGCAAACCTGATGAAACTGGAAAGTCAGTGTTGGGGTAGGTCTGAAATACGAAATTTTGTTCTGGTTTAGTAATAGTGGTATTATAATGCAAATATATAAACTCTATCTGTATGTTTGTGTAGCATATTGTCTGTAACATAGGAAACAAAAAAAAATTATTGGTGATATACTGTAGAATTGTATACTTTGAAAATCATATCTAATTTGTGATTTTTATTTGACACTGGGAATTCTTTATTCAGACTTGTTTAGTCTTTTCTGTTTTCTTCTACTCCTCAAAATGAAACCCATGAGAAAATTTTATCTAGAAGGTTGTTAAAATTTGATCATCTCTTAGTGGCAACTGTATTCTCTATTGGCGATGACAGGAATGCATGTATTATTGTGTGGAGATGTCACTTGTATCAGTGTTTGACTACTTGCTCCTTTCTTCAGCTTTCAGAAAGGACTGCTTTTCTTGTGACCTTCACCTCATTTAGAAAAGTAGGGAAGATAACCTTAATTTTCTCTAAAAAAATACAGTATGTCTTCATAACATTCTGTAAATTTCAATCTAAGGACATGCCAGTTTCTGCTAAGTCAGAAGTTAAACTTACCTATGTTGTTTTTTCCCCTAAGGCATTTGTTCCAGCTGTAAGAATTCTTCTGATATATTAATGTCCTTGGGGGTGGGGTATGCTCTCAGATGAAGAACCTTTAGGAGGACTCTCCAACTTGTTTATATGTGTACCCAAAGCATATAAAGGTTAGCTAATTCACCACAGGGATAAATTGCTGTATGAGTTTGATTGCAAAAGGCAGAATTCTCTGTGACAAGTCATGGTGTGCTCCACTAGAGCTCAAGTGATACTGGTGACCTCCATGCCTTTGCTGATGAGAAAACTAGAGCTGCAACTCAAAACAGCATTTGCACCAAACTGCATGCTATTGTCAAAGCCTCTTAGCGTGCTGCTGTCTTCCTTTAGGGCCTTCCTTTACAGTAAGTCACACGCAATGTCAGTGTATGTATGGACAGTCACCTCAGCAAGGAGATGTTGCTTCACTGTTTCCAGAACTGATTTGCCTATAAACGTATTCATTACCTGCCTTTCAGTCCCTCTTCCTCCAGGCTCCCTGAAAGGTGGTAACGAAGTCTGAGAGGAAACTGCAACCACATACCCTTCTATGGCCAGTAGAAAAGGATGTAGAGGACATAAGGGTGGTACAATTTCTGATGGGTAGAGTAACGTATAACTTTCAGAGCTTGTACAGTTAAACCCACTGTTAGCCTATGAAAATATAGATGCTGTATCTTGAAGAATTCTTACAAATAAAGTACCTCTTTATATTGACTAGAATTTCTAGAGTGAGACATACATGCTGCATAAAGAAATGTTACTGATTAAAGAACTAAATTGAGGGGAGAGGTACAGAAAAGGAAGGGGGAGGGGGAAAGTGACATTATGATTAAGATTTTTGGGCCCAAGAATAAGAAAGTGGAGAGGATAATGTTAATCAGAAAGTGAAACCTTTTCCCAGATCAAAAACAAAGATGATATGTCTCAATGAATTTTTATTCCTTTTCATTCAGTCAGTCTGAGGGAGGGATTTCAGTAAAGAGTCAGAGAATTGGTGGAGAAAAGCTGGCATAATCCTGTGAGCTCTCTTTAAGTGCTCTGGAATAAGAAGAGATTGATGAAAAGTAAATCAATTGGGGGATTAGCAAGATGAGCAATAAGTTGTTCCAGAGGATAGAATTCATTTCCCCCAGTAAGATTGTAATAAAAAAATTAGGAATTTAAAATACTCATTGTTAATATCTTGCTGATTTCGTAAATGCACACTGCTTTTCATAATAGGAACAAAAGTAATAGAGAAGAAACCGTGCTACAGCGCAAGACAGCTGCTAGTGCTCCACCACCCCCAAGTGAGGAAGCGGTGTCAAGTAGTTCTGAAGATGATTCTGGGACAGACAAAGAAGATGAAGGTGCTGTTTCTCAGCGTTCAACTCCAGTAAAGGTGACTGATACAGGAGATAATACAAAAATCACAGAGGTAAGAAATTACTGTGGTAGCCAAGAAGGCTAAGGATGGACTTAAAATCCACATTTCCTTAAAACAACCAGTAAATGTTAACATTAAAAACAGTCAGAAGAAAAGCACTGAGAAATTAAGTGAAAAGGATCTCCTTGTGTAGATATTAGCAAAACTGATTGTAAACTTCACTATTATTCTTGCCGTGTTATAGTGAAACACAAGAGAAAAATAACATTTTCAAAAAATGAAAAATACTATTGGAAACCTACAGCATTTGAAAGGCACTCAGGTCAGGTGTAGTCCATAATATTAAGCGTAAAATATATCTATGTTAGCATGTTCGTTTAGAGCAGTAGTGCACTTCTGATCATTGTTCCTTACCATGCTCTGGCTTGCATCATGGTGTGGTCTTGCAGCATGCAAATGGGATTCCTCCTGGATGAAACTAACCTGGGAGATGCTTCTCCAGGAATGTACCTGATCTACCTACCTAATCAACACTTAGTCCATGGGAGATAATCTGGAGCAACCCCTCTGAAAGATGTGTAGTATGGATCTGAGGTCCTGAGCACCTTTTTCAGTTACAAATCTATTCCTTCTGAATGATGCTGCTTGCTCAGGTGGATATAACTGTAAATTAACGTTCAATCTGGCTAAATTTCAACCTGATTTATGTGAAGATTTTTAAATGGCTGTTTCATAATTATATGGTCTGAAATAAAAAAAAATAATTAACTAACTCCAAAAATGTGCATGATAATTTTGTCACATTGGTTCTACTGCTAATACGGTTGTAATAGTGAAATCGTGTATGCACAGTCATATGAAAAGAACATGTATTCTCAGTTGTGGGCTACTAATCTTTTTTTTGCTAGCATAACTCTAATTCTGTTAGAATCCCTTGGGTGCTAATTTAATGAAAATATTAATTTGTATGCAGTATTATGGAAATACGTATTTTATTAATTCATGTAACATTTCTTCAAATTCTTTCTCGTAGATATCCATTTTGGGTATCACTGAAAATGTCTTAGCAAAAGGATATGCCAATGGAGACTATACAAATTTGCAAAATAATTATGTTGTTTTGGGAGGTTTGAGGGGGTTTGTTTGGGGCTTTTTGTCACAGCTAATTTGAATGGTTATAATGTGCGTTATCACTTTTAAAGAAACTTCAGCATTTATGACCTTAGTATAAAATGTAGTGCCTGATAGGCAACAGAGAATAAAACTGCCCTTTTTTTCTGCTACAATTCAAATTTTCATTCCGTTCAATCTTTAGCCTGGGGTTGTTTGTTCTCAGAGAATGGATTTTCAGCCTTCTGTACAACACTCTTCTTCTTAACCTTAAGCATTTTCAGTAAAATAACTATGAAGTTGTGTGGTATTAATTTTGGACAATTTGGATTAATTGTTATGCCAGTACAAGTGCATTTATTTCTGTTTATGCAAGATATTTTATCTGAAAATTTTCTATTATCTCTGATTAACAGAGTACCTGTTTTCCAGCAAGTCAGATTGCTTCTACAGCGTTAACTACAGAAATCCAGCCTGAAATTTTATTCTTGATTCTCACCATTGCATAAGTTACCTCATTTCAGTTTTTCCATCTGTGTATTGAACACACTTCAACACTCAGACCTAAGATAGCTTTTTTAGAATTTTAAGATACTTAAATGAAAGATGCATGTAAACACAAAATACGGTTTAAGATAGTATTGAATTTGAATGGCTTACAATGGGTGAGCTATTCTGATTCTTTTAGTAATGCATGTGAAGAAATATTTTCCATTTTATTAGCACTGTTTCATGCATCAGATTTTAGTCATAATTTGTGATGTTAATTTGTGACATTGCTTATTAAAATTGCAGTGCTGAAAAGGATTACCTATTCAGTTACACTGAATTGCTACGTTAGCAATTAACTTGGGTTATCTTTAAAGCCTGCCTGCCATTGTAAACTTGTGTATTCTCTTCAAAACTACAAAGCTTCTCTTAGATACGTTATTTTTGCATGATGTTTATGGAAACATAAAAATCAGTAATCTTAAAGACTGTGTTAGACATTAGATTTTCACGTGTTGACCAGCTGATCTTCATTTAGCTCATTAAGTGGTGTTTTTCCATTACCAGGCTAAGTAGAGGATCAAATAGGCTTTTCAAGAAATGTTTTGGAATTATTTTTCTGGCAATGGCAATTATTTGCTGTGTCTACACATGTGGTTAAAAGTTTAAAAAGAAGACCTGTAAGGGAGGGTTTCAGAACTTCGTGGCTAAACCAAATAATGTATCAAGAAACAAAACAACTATGACTCAAGAAGGTGATAATATATCTAAACCATAGAAATGTTTCAGATACACTTTTCTTTTTAATTTCTCAAGTTAACCTTAACTTAAAAAAGAAACGTTAATGAAAAATGCACTTAAATAAGCCTAAGCTTACAAATATTCCATGTTATGTCTTTGTTAGCTAACCTGACAACTTACTAGCACTCTAATCAGTCTCACTCTGCACTTTACTGTTTTCTCATTTGTGAAAATGGATTGTGTTTAGGATTGTTCAAAAATACTGGAAGTTTGGGTGAAAAACAGTAGTGTGGGGTTTGGGGTTTTTTTTGTGTAGAAGAGTTGATATTTGTAAGCTTATATTTCTAGGTGATTTCTTGAGTAAATATTGTTATTCCAGAATGATTGGATGTTTGGTGAGGGATTTGGATTTTGGTATTTTTTACATCAGGAACCGTAGAGTAGAGAAAAACTGTATCATTGTGGGGCAGGGTGTATAACCCAAATAGCTTATTCCTTTCTATTCACGCCTCTCAGAAGTTAATTATAAAATGCTTTTATACTTATGGTCAGGACTATCTTTCTGAAGTTCTTCTTTGACTTTTTGAACTAAAAGAAAACTATTTTTATAGTTGACTGACTTGCAGTCACACGTGTCTTGTCAGTAAACCCCCTCAGTTTAACACTGAATCATTAGACATAGTTAGTGAAGTATTGCATGTGCATTGTTATAGTTGACTGACATGATTGTGTAACATATAAAATAAAAGTAGTTTTGTTCAACCTGACATTTGTAATTATTTCAGAATTGACAGCAGGAAATGTGAAGGCAAATGTGGGAGCATGTTCTGAACAAATATGATTTATTCTGTATTAAATTTCAAAACGGAACAGAACTTAAAATCTACATAATTTTATTGTCCTATAAATATAATTTATTCTCCTAGTATGTTGTTTTATCTGATGCTATCTTTCAAGAATCCTTTCCTTTACTTTTTGAACAAATGTCTTGAAGAATATTTTTAATAAATTATTTTTATTATTAAAAAAAAAACATGCACAGGCTAAGATTTCTATATTTATAACTTGTTTGGTTTTGCCTGTACTTTGAAAATTATTTTCAAGTTTAGAAAGAATTCCTTGCTTGAAAGCAAGCTTTTTTTTTGGATGTTGGTACTGTATCCTCAGTCTGAATCTGTCGTTTTATGTTCCAGAATGTAGTGCAATCAACAAAAGATGTGTATGGAGTCAATCTTTCAGATGTTCCTTCAGAAGATGATCTCACAATATACGCTAGGTGAGAAATTTTCAGTGGTAATCAGTAAAGGATAATTTGAGCTAGTTAAATACAGCTTGTGAAAGTGCTGCCCTTGATTAAACTTATTTAAATTATATATCTTAGAGATATTTGGATATATATACTATTCTGTTTTTGAAGTCAAACTGTTTTTGGATGTCTGTGTCAGCTCTGATTTCAGTGGAAGTTATGCAGATATCTCTGAATGCAAAATTTGGAACTTAAATCGAATGAAAAATGTTTCAATAGAAATACCTGTCACTTAATATAGTCCTAGAAATTAATAAGCAAATTCCATATTAGCAGTAGTTCCATGGTTCTAAGCTATGTAGTCTGTGATTTTTGCATTTTTCAAATGTTGAATTATGCTAATTCAAATCAGTCATAAGTGAAATAGCCTCTTCTGTAAAAATGCATACAGAACATAGAAATTAAGTCTTTAACATTTCATTCATAGGTATGTGTTGTTACCTTTTACTCAAATTTAAATAGTTGTGTGACTTTTGGTGTTCAAGGAAAATTATTTTTCTGAATAATATTCAGCATTTTTCTTGAAACATCTGGGCCTTTTGAGCTTGAAATAAAAAAAAAATTGTGGATTTTATAGGGAGACTTTGAGACCATTGCTAAATCTGGTATGGACTATGAGGAGAAAACTTGAGAAAAGTGGTCAGAATAATTCACACCGTAGAAGCATGGGTATCTAGGTGACACATATTTCAGGAGAGGGAGAAGTGAGTTTGGCCCTTGTCGTTATCAGAGTTTCATGAAGTAACGACGTGCAAATCTGTGTGGTGTGTGGGTTTGTATGTGTGTGTATGTATGCACAGCACTAAGCATAGTGTGTGTAGTAATGTGCTCTTACATGCTGCATTTTGAACAGCATCATACTGCCGCTTGTTCTTAATAAATGGTTTTGTGAATTCAAAGCATGCATACAGGAAATGAGTAAGATACAGCATGGTGCAAGACAAAATACGGCTCCTTAGGTGGTCCAGCAAGCTCCCACTCAGATCCTGCCTTTTGAGGTAAACTGCTACAATGTGAGGCAGCATGCTGCACAGCACCTGCAGGCTCTCCTCAGGAGCTTGGAGCTGCTGGCTTGCTGTGAGCAGTTGGAGGTAGGAGCTGGTATAGGCAAGCATAAAGGTATCACCTCCCAGTTCTGACTACACAAAAATTTCTGCTTTTATTCAAGGATAACTTGGTCTTTATCCTGTACAAGACAGTTGTTACCACTCCACGGGAGCCATGAACTGCTAGCTCCCCAAGAGCAATCAGCAAATTAATAATATGTTTCTTCAACGAAAGGCAATGACTCCATTGTATTGGGAATGCTGTTTCTGAGTTGCCATAACCCCGCATAGAGCGCTGGCTATGTGTTGCTGCTGTTAAAAAATGTGTATTTATGTTATTGTTCTCAAATTCTCTCCTCAATGTCACAGAATAACTCTGAAGCCAAAAATAAACTGGTTCAAATCTTTTTTTTCTTACATCACAAAATTTCAGAAGGTTCAAAGTTATTTCTTAAGTCAAACCAAAACTGAACTAGAATAATTTCAGTTATAGATGAACTAGAACCGAACTGAAAAGTTACTTAGTTCCCTGGTGGAGGAGATTCTTTCCTAAACTGCAATCTTTTTCTTCGAAAACTAGTCAGAGTAATGGGAATTCAGTACTGGAGATCAGTTGGAAAAATTTAGATCCAAATTGAAAATCCTTTTAGTTCTTAAAGACTTATAGTGCTGTTGCCAAGAGAGCGATTGCTTATGCAAGACACCAGGAGTGCAAATCAATTACATTAGCTTAATAAACCAATGTTTCAAACACCTGCTTAGAATGGAGAATTAATGGAGTTTGAGCAAAGGTGTGGAGGAAAACTGCATGTCATCTCAGAAAAGCACTGTGTGTATATTGAAGTGAATACCTGTGAGGCATGCACTGAAATGGGCTTGTGTGCATTTGTTTTTATTTTCTAATTTGTAATAGCAGTTATATGTGAAACCTCTTCAATTTGTGAGGGAAGTTTTAGTTCACTGTGATATCTTCTCATTTGGTGATATGTGATGATTAATCCTGCCTTAGTTCATTAGTCCTCTCAAAGCATTATTTTTTTCTTTTTATTTAAAAGGTTTTTTCTGTGAATTTTTCTTTAGGGGTAGCTTCCACTTTTTAGTTCTTTGAAGTTCCCATTTCTACCTATTTCCCAATTTGAAGATAGTACACTTGAAAAGGGTTGAGGACGATGTTTCTCATTATTTCTGAAATTTTTAACTTCACCTATGCCTCTAACTTTGGTACTTTATTTTAGCCACTAGAAAATGGATGCCAATTTGAGAATTCCCCTTTGGTATACTGGATAGTTGTTGTTCTGGAAATGGCCCATTGTGAGCTGGTGTCTACTACAAGTCACTTTGAGCAGATGAACAACTCTGTCATAAAATCTGGAATTGGAGCTATTCCCATTTTATCATTTCTTAGACTGGACTAACATTCAGTCTATTTTTACAGTAGCACTGTAAACTCCATGGGGGCTTTGAAGCTCCCTATTAATATCCTTTACAAGACAAAAATAAAAATCTTGCATTTATTTCATTTCCCTCAAGCAATGCAGGTTTTAAAAATATAACAATTACAAATTCTATACCTCTCTTAGCTAACAAGACATAGTGCTATTTATGGTCTGATGTGCTGATTTATGTGGAAAATATAGATTTTACTGACATCCTTTATTACAATGTACATCGTTTGAGAATAGCAGCAATTTATTTCACGGTATGATTACAGTTCTCACTTCAAGTCTTTTTCTATTATTGTAATAAGGGAAATGGAGATGTAAGATCATGACTACTTGACATCGTTGGACATGTTATGTATTTTTTTTCTTTATTAGCATTAGGCACTCACAGATTTAAAGTACCTCAGGTTAAGTCACTTTACGTCAACTGATCTATATTAAGTCTATATGCAAATGACAAGTAATTTGAATGTGTTCAGCCTGTTTTCACTGATGGCTGAGGTAACTTGAGTTAATTGTCATCAAAATAGAAAACACAGAAGCACAGTTTGGTGGAGGTTGGAAGGGAGAGGAGGTTCCTCAAATAATTTGAGGATGTATACTGCAGATCAGCTGTGCGTGGTATCTTATTGATGTCTGGTAACTTGCTTGTGTTAATTTAGGCCTTGTTTGTTTCAGAGTAGTGAATAATTTGAAGCAATTAATAAAAATACTTACACCTTTAGTTTGCCTTTATTTGTTCTTTTAAGCTTGTTTCAATAGCAAGGTCCTGCACTAGAAGATCTTAATTTTCTTAATTTTCACTTATGATTCCCTTAGAAATGTAAGTATTTATTCCTTCAGCATCCAAAGTGATGTCACATGTTTCTGAGGCTTTTGTTTCTACAGTATAAAATCTGAATGGAGTAGAAATAAAAGCCACGATAAGTTTTTCAGGAATGTATTGTTCCTTTGTCTTCTGTACTCTCTTCCATGTGATTGCTTTTGCACTGTTAATTGTCCCCTGTTAAAATGTAGTAAATAATTCGGAAATAGACAAATAAGACTATTTTTAAGCTAAATGGAAGCTAACTATTAAGAAAAACCCTCCACCTCAAAAAATTAAAGTATTAAATCACAAGACTTACTTCTGTTTTCAGTAACACAGATGTGTTGGAACATGATCAAATTGCATTTGAGTGTGAGATAACTACATATACATATACGTATATTTGAAACCCTCTGACTTTTCCTGTTAGACTGAGTGAATAAGATTAGTGATTAACTATTTTTTTTTTTAACATTTTGCTCTAATTCATTGCCAAGAAAAAAAGCCATCACAGCATTTTCCATGTTCAGTGTCTTCCAGCAAATATTTGTAGATGGGAGAATTCTCCCAAAAGGTTGTGCTTGTAAATAAGTGATCTGGACTAACAGCATTTCAGCTGAATAAAGTAGATGATTGAATTTGGCTGAGGACTGGCTTAAATCTGAAACTTGAGAGACTTTCTATCTCTTCTGCTGATATTTCCCATAGGCTATTCATCTGACTGACTTCTTTGAAAAAGACATATGAAGCTGACTGTAGTGGGCTGTCTGTTTCATAGGAGCAGAGGCCTGTTTCTATCCCATGACGTACTAGGTGACACCAATTAATAGGCAAATCTTCTTCAAGCTAAAAGGACCTGCTGACTTCTCACATGTACCTACTGTAAAATTTTAGAAATCCCTCTTGTTTACCAGATAGGTAGATCATGATCAGTGACACATAACATGACTTAAAGACTCATTTTTTTTTGTTTCATTTTCTTTCATTTGCTGAATTTTTGGGGGATACTTCCTGTATTTCTTTGGTTTAATTTCCTATCTACTGCTCTCCACAGGTTTGTTCAGCTGGGACAGAGTCAGCATAAACAAGACAAGAGCAGCCAGCAATTCTGCTCAAAACACCACTTGGATAGGGTTATAAATTTGTAGGTATTTTTTTCTCTTTTTCCCTTTACCCTGTTTTTGCTCCTGTTATTAGACCTGAAAAATCATCAGGTAAATTTGTTAAATTGTTTGGGAGTCATACTTCTGTTGCTTTTACTGCATAGCATGAAGAATTGGGTTCCTACTTCTCCCTTGTAACTTAAAAAAAAAAGTGTATTTTTTGTGGTTTGTTTTTTGGGTTTTGGGGGGGTTGGTGGGATTTTTTTAGGGTTGTCCTTTTTTTGCTTGTTTAGTTTTGTTTTGTGGTGTGTTTTTTTTTTAATTATTATTTTGGTTTGTTTTTTGGTTTTGGGGGTTTTTAGTTTTTGAAGTGCCAAGATTTTTGTATTCAAAATTGTTAGCAATCCTGAGTTATCACAACACAAAGTGCTGAAGCTACTGATCTTAAAAGGCAATTTCTTCTTCCTGTGGTTACTTCTGAAAGAGGTAGTTTGAAAGGAATTGGTTGACTTGCGTATTCTTCATTAAAAAAACATTCAAAGTTGCAATTCAGTCTTTAGTGTGCAGTTACTTGAATTTAGTTGTTCTGAGAAGGCTACAAGTGCACTGTATTTGTTTTAGTGGACATTTGAGGAGCTTGGAGAGATCAAATAGGATATTTTTATATTTTTATTTTTCTGGTGATTGTTGGAGATAGTAGGGTAAAGTGGGAATTGATTCCTGGTTTGTTTTGTGCACTCGTTGTCCATCTGTGTTACTGAAGTCAGAGGATCTAGGCTAGCTTTAATCGGTATGCGGAGTGTTTTAACTGAAGAAAAGAGCATCTTGAATCTTGCATAGATGTTATTTTAACAATTAAAGTCTGCTACATCTTCATCAGAAGTATCTCCTTGGGTTTTTTGGTTGTCTGGTCTTTGTTACATACTGGTTGTATGCATTTGTCAGTGATACTTTGAACTGAAGAGGCAATTCTTTAAACAGTTCATTTGTTACAATAGATAATTTTTGCATCTTGTTCCAAACAGGTAAGTAGGTGATGGTAGGTTGTAAGGGAAGATCAAGCTCCAAATGCTTCTTGTCAAAGAAATAGTTCTTGAATACTTTAATCCCAAAAGATTAGTATGGGAGCCATATTCAACAAAGCCAGTTGTGGTGGGATGGTAGGAGGATTACTCCCCAGGGACATCTGCCATGTGGAGTAATTTCTATGTATTCTGTTGTGAATGGAGTAACTTTCCACTAATATGAAAAATAACTCTAACATTAAATGACAATAGGTGCACATATTTAATTTATACTGAAATAAGGAATTTAATTGTTCGTGATCATGGATTGATTGTTGCTGTGCAAGAATGGCCTCTAGTGATGGGCCAGATCATTTGAATCTTTTCCTAGTACTCATATAAAAAAAGGGTCATGGTATTATCCAAATGCCATACTATTATTAAAGTGGGTCTTAGAATTTAGATGATCAAGTCCTAACTTCCCAGTTGACATCTTCCTGTACTCTAGGCAGCTTAAAGTTTCAACAAGGTAGGTTTTTATTGTCTCTGGGGTATGTGATTTCTTACCCAACAGCACATCCACTTCATAGGACTGCAAGACCTTTACTGCAATCCATGGATTTACAGAAGCCTCAACTTTGTTTCCTGCGCTGCCTCTAGTCCATCCCCTCTGTGCTGGGGAAGTGAGGGGACCTTGAACATAGGTCTTACCCAAGCAGGGATGGAGCCTGGGGGTGTCTCAGTGGGGCTGAGGGAGCAGGATAACACGAACCAGATTTAATATTGTATATGTGACAATACTGCCTAATATCAGTGCTTAGTCATTTGGTATTGTATACATTTAAAGTGATGATACCGCCATGCATGGTTCATCATTAATAAGCTTATACTTTGTAGGTAAATGTGCCTGTAGTTTTATAATAAAATATATCTGATGGGTATTAAAATAGTAAATTAGGTTGGCAAACTGTAAAACTGTTAAGTAGGAAGGAACAACGCTGAATTTTTTGAAAGGAAATGGTTATTAAGAAATTATTGTATAATAATAGGAATATTTTTACTATCAACAAAGGCAATTTCCTTTTTTGTAATTGCAAAATCTCCCAGCATGTTTGACAGTGTAGGAGATAATCGTTTTTTTCTTGCCCCCTTAAAGTAGAGTGAATTATTCTACATGCTATGCTGCTGTAAAATGAATACAGTAAAAAGAGTCTATACACATAATTCCAGTGGGGTTTGGGTAGTCAGATGTTCATTTTTCTCCTCTCCCAAGTGTAATTTCCATGTGCTTCTGAATAGTGGAAGTGTAAAAGTTATAAAGCACACAAATCTCTGCCTCCTCTCACTCCTCCTCTTGAAGTCCCATAGATATCTTTCTCTGCCAATTCTACCAAACATGCCATTCTGTGCAGATCTGAGAAGAATCCAGGTATCTTACAGTCAGGTTGTTTGTTTTGGTTTTTTTTTTTCTTGCAAGTATACCTTTATACAGCTTAAAAAACTTCTTCAGCTTTTGTTCTGCAACTTTTTAAAAACATTTGAATACTATTTGGATGATGACAGATTGTTCTTTCAAGAAAAGTCATAAACGTAGCTATTCTTTAAAAGCATGTTGTTCAATTCTGAAAGAAGGAAGCTTTCTCTTACGAGTTTGAATTGCTGCTCTGAATCAGGAATTTTCTTGGAGAATACACTAACTTTTTTGAGATAAAATAGCACGAGCATACTATACTCAAGATTAGGTTGAGAAAGGGTTTTCAGTTACAGCAGCTGAGGCACGTCTTGCACTTGTTGGACTGTATATTTCCTTGTTTCTCAAGGAGGACTTGAAGAAATTGAAAAATTATGGTACCTTGTATTAATTTGATGTTAGGTGCTTTTTAAATTGAAAAAAATCTAGCAAATGATTCTCCAGTAGTTCCTTCTAGATACAAATGCAGTTAAACCCCATTTCTTTTAATGGTAAAATGAAGTACTCAATCTAACACTTTGATTTCTCATCAGCAGTGAGATATAATTTTGACTTAGTTAGTTGCTGTTATTTCCACACTTTTCAATAAAATCCTTTTTTTTTTTTGCATCCTTTTTCAATCTTAAAAAAAAAAAACCAAAACCATTTGTGGCCATTTTTAGCAAATACATAAAGCTAATACCAAAAGAAATATTTCTTATTTTTACAATGTCACTTCAGTGATATATATGAACTCAAATATGCATTGTAGAAATACTGAAGAGAAGCTTCTGGCTTAAATTTAGAAACTGTAAGGATAGATTAGAAGCAAAAATGGATACTTGAACAGGGACTACAGTGATGAAGTGAAATAATAATGAAGAGGAGTGGAGAATGTGGAAGGATACTGAAGCTCCCCTTTTTGTTCATAGAAATTCCATGAAGGAAAAAAGGGTAGAATTTTAGTTAGAGCTAAACAGAGCTGGAGTACTTTTAGCACAATCTATTATCATGTATGTGAAGAGAGACTTTGAGTACTGAAGTCTAATTACTGTTGGCTGACACAGTGCACCTGTTCCTAGTTCCCTAGCACTCATTGTGGTATGGTATAAATAATACTGTAGAAAAAATATACTCTCAATCACTTTCCAAATGTACTTCTTGCATTTAGGACTCTTGAGAAATTTGAATCCCTTCCAAACAGGGAATTGAGTGTTTTGATTCTCTGCAGCACTTTTGGATAAGAGTGCTGTGCCTGTGCCCACTGTGGCCTATGCAATATAGAATAATGCTTATGAACCAACTTTAATTCATACATAGGCATCTACACTCCTCTTCAGTTTTGTGGGGCACTGATGACGCTCAAGCAGGAGAACCATCATGATCCAGGGCTATGTTCTCCTTAAATATTTGAAAAACATGCTGTGTCTTAAGAAATATATCATATAGTCTGTGTTTTCAACAGTTCCCTTGATGTTAAATTTGTAATTTTTTTTTTATTTTTTTAAAATCAAGACTACCTAGATTCTGCTTGTCATCCAAGCATTGATCAAACGTGACTCAAATTGAGTAGCAACTATCTATCTACAAGTTAGCAGCTATGTACAAGTAGTATATGGGCTTTTTTACTGTTTGGTTCTGTGTATATAATGTGCAGATTATATACATTATTTTCTCACCAAGATAAAAGTAATGAAGCAAATGTCAGTGAACAGTGGAGCACCCTATACTTTCCATTTTAGAATCATAGAATTGTCTAGGTTGGAAAGGACCTTTAAGATCGAGTCCAACCATCAACCTAACACTGCCAAAACGACCACTAAATCATGTCCCTAAGCACCACGTCTACCTGTCTTTTAAATACCTCCAAGGATGGTGATTCCACCACTTCCCTGGGCAGCCTGTTCCAATGCTTGACAACCCTTTCTGTGAAGAATTTATCCTAATATCCAATCTAAACCTCCCCTGGTGCAACTTGAGGCCGTTTTCGCTTGTCCTATCACTTGTTACTTGGGAGAAGAGACCAACACTTTTGTTAATTAAATGCTCTACTGGAGTATTTTTAATCTATAATACCATTATAAAATATAGAAGTAAAAATAGAGCAGAAAATTTTCTAATTTTAATGAAGTGTTTTACAACCCTAGTTACTTTTGAAAGCTGTTACCTCAGTTTAGAGCAATTCTGTTGTTCATTCAGTACTTCCATATGACTTTGTTAGCATAAGGTCTATTTCTTAGAGGATTAGATAAAAAATAGCTTTATATTTGTAAACATGGCATTATCACTCATTTATTACTGTACTCAAGTAAACGTTGGTATTGAACTTGACATCTTTCTGTGTATTCACATCCTAGGAGTTCTTGGGGAGTTCCTTATGTTGAAAGGCAGAAGTAAATGAATAAAGGATGTTCAGAGTGTTAAGTATATTTATTTTTTTACATTAAGCCCATGCAAAATATCTAAATAGTTTCTTGAGACTGCTGTGGAAACACTGAATCAAAAGGCGCCATAATTAGTCAACAAGTCACTTTTGGAAATTACAAGTTATCAAGTGTGTTGATAGTTTCACAGTAGAGTGCTCTTTTGCATGCTCTCTGCTTCAGATATGCACCCCAATATGTTGCTTCACATCAGAAAGTTAGATAAACTTCAATGAAAGCAACAAAATATGGAATTGTTATGAATATTCATGGAAAATGTAGGTGAATAAATTGTTTACATTCTGTCATCTGTTTACACTAAGCTTAAATCACAAAGGTGTCTTATCTAGTTGCTGTCTTCTACTGATAAGGTGGCAGTCAGGGTTTCCTTTTTCTTCAAAAAAAAACCAAACACATATTCTGCACTTCTTGGTAGACAACCCTTTGTCAGAGCAGCATTGAGTCTTCCACAGAATTTTTTATCCGTTGTCTCCGCTTTGAAATCTCCCAGAAGGGTCTGAATAGATACTGTGGTTTTACCTACAACCCATTTTATTTCTTCCTTTTCTTGGAAACAGGATAGCTGTGCCTCTTAATTAAAACAAGCACTGCTTCAAGTCCCTGGAGATGTAAATATCTGTGTTAAATTTGGAGTCACCTACCTTACTTCCCTCCTTAACTGAAAACTCTTTGCCTCTATGATGGATGAAATCCTTTCCTGTTTGGTGATTATTTGGATTCATTTTACTTTGAGATGTCCTGTACTAGATCTCATATTTAGCAGCTGTATATTAAGAAGCGTATATGATCTAAACCTCTGTATACCTCTAAATAAAATAAAAGTATGTAGCTCACTTTTAGCTCTTGATTCAGAGCAGAGATGAGGATAATTAACCACTTTGGGTTAACTGATCCAACATAGTTGTGTTAAAACAACTTTAGTTTCTCTCGTTGTTTTGACTCACATATATTCACTATTCTTGTATTCTAAAAGTAGCTTTAAGGATTAGTCTTCCTCACTTAATTTGAATCTTTCCTCTTTCTGACTAACAGTACTTTAAACAAAGCACTTCTGTGATTCTCCAGCATTTATTGCCTGTGAGAATTCTCTTGAAATTTACTGCTCAGGCTGTTTATAAATTACCTGGATTTTGTCTTCTGTCTGAAGATGAAAGATTGCCCTTCATTGGGATTCTGAATGGCTTTAGCACTGCCTATGTGCTTGTCTCTTGCAAAATGGCTTGACTAAGCTGACTGTTATTGAGACTATCTTCATTTTGTATTCTGGGGAAGTGGTTTTAAAGTCACTGTGGGCACTTTCCTGAAAGTACTTGGTATTTCATGTTGGCTAGAAAAGACAAAAGAGTACCGGGAATCAACACCACATAAAAGGAATAATTTTGTCATTTTGGGCTTGAATGCTCTTTTCATTTTTAGTCACACATCTCTAAAAGAATACTACTGGGAAGGGTCTGGGGAAAAGCAAAAAGTATGATCAGAGTTGTAGGACTCTACAGAAAAGAGCTGGCTGGGGTCTGAAGGGAATAAGTAAGTCCATATTGTGATGGTTTATAAAACCATAGAATCATAGAATGGTTTAGGTTGGAAGGGACCTTGAAGATCATTTAGTTCCACCCCCCCACCATAGGAGGGGTATGCTGTACTGAAGTTTGACAGGTGAAATGGTTCGGTATTATGGTTTAAGTAACAGCATGACTGGATTTGATGGGAGAAGTTAACAAAATCACTGAGCCAATTCTAACAGCTCATTGCCACCAAAAGGGGGAGGTCCTGCTCTTTCCCTCCTTCCTTATCACATAGTTTTTCAGTTAGTTGTGCAAGCTTTGCTACTTGTTCCAGTGCTCCATAAATCAGTTCAGCTCATCAGTCTGCAGCAAACTAATTCAGCAAAAAAAGCAAATAGTTTCCTGGTAGATTAATGAGATTATTTAGACCAGTGAAGGTGCCCGTTATCACCAGGGCCAGCACAGAAGAGGCAGAGCCACAGGGTGAAATGCAGCAGAACTTTCTTTTGTGGCTGTTGGCAATTTGTTAGATGGGCTCAGTCATCTTGCATAGCACCCTTTTGACAGATTGGGGAGCAGAGCATGTGCTTTTTCCAGGGATCTTGGGAAAATGGTTTGAACTCCTTGTGCTTCAGATCCCCATGTATGTAGGAAGAATTATCTTTTTCCCATTCATCTGTTCTGTCAATATTGAGCTCTGAACTTTTCAGATGAAAAAGCTTATGTGCCTAGTATTTTTGGTGGAGTTGTCAACTGAATGCTCTATATTATTTTAACAATGAAACTGTTAGCATTCAAATGCCTCATACTGACTTAGATAATAATTTTCAGTTATTGATGTCTGTTTCAAATTAAGAACCATAAATACATTTTTAATTACCTGAATGTTCACACTTGACCTCCATATTTCCTCCCTGTCTACACTGAATCCTGAACAAAAATATATATCTCAAATTTCATACCATCCATTGATGCATAAAAAAGCCTGTAACAGTGGCATGCATACCTTCAGAATGATATGTGAATTGTGATGAAATTTAGCCATGATCTGTCAAAACCCAAGGGATTTTTTTTGACCTGAAAAAATACTTTGAGCTATAAAACAATAGTTTAGTACAATTCTGACTTGACGGCGACCTTGTTGTCACTGCAGCACACATAAAAATTTAATTTGTCTGTATCTGCTGTCCACCTGGTTTAGCATTTCTGTGTGTCATGTATTAAAAGGCTAATGCAGTAGTCACACAAGACTAGAAAAAAACATTTTGAGTTTTATAACTGGCCTTCAATTCTTTTTTTTTAATGTGTGAAAATATGTTCTGTTATTAAATTTGCCTTTTTCCAAATTTTAAATAAAGAACTATTGCGTCTTTTACTATAATGATCACTGTTAAAATACTTCAGAGGTTCTATGGCTTGAAACTTGTGGGGTATTTTTAATTTTATTTTGGGGTTGGTGGGCTGGTGTTTCTCACTTTGGCCTATGAAGTCTCATTTTGATCCTAATGTCAGCAGCATTGAGATCATATCCTCTAAAATGTGACTGTAACACATTCCTGTGAAATATGACAGGAAATCTAGTTATTTCTACATTGTATATTATGGTTTTGTTGAATTTGGGATTTTGTATTATTAAGTCTCTAGCTAAAATCAAAGAGTACTAAACTGTATGCCACCTTAGCTCATCTACTTTTAGACTTGTTAATGAAAATTCTCAGGACCCTTCTTCAACCTGTCCCTCTGTCTTCTCTGTGAAGTGATAAATTTCTGTTCATCAATTTAAGAAAACTGTCTTCCTCAAGTAAGCCTATTTGAAAAAGTAAGTCTAAGCTTTTCCTTTCCGAAAAGAAACACAATATTCCTCTTTTTTTTGAGTTCTTTTGATACTTTTTTTTTTTTGTCCTGTACTACCCCTAGGTTACTTTGTGTATTCAGTCTTTAAATTTTGAATTAGTTTGTGGTCAGCATGAATCATCCCTATTTAAGATTTATCTTTCCTCAGAGATCACCTTTCTGTATCAGATGTTCTGACCTTCTCTCATATTCCTTCTATCTGCACTGTAGAGAAGCGGCTTCTAATTTGGATTGTAAAATGCTTATTTAAATGTACACCTGAGTAAAGAGAGTCTCTTCTTTCTCTAACCTTTGAAACTGTACATGCCATTGCAGTTTCAGGTAGTTGTTGTGGGTCCTGGATGCTGTCCAGGTTTTGCTGCTGGTCAGCTCTGTAAGTTACAGAAGGAAAATTCTGTTGAAGGCTCTTTCAAGAGGACAGCCAGCAATTTGAAGGGATACCATTTGGGGGGGAAAGGGGGAGGCCCAAACAAAAACTCTGGATTTGCCAGAGTTTTGTAGGTCAGATATATTTGCTTGGGATTGAAACAAGGCAACAGAGTACATTTTGTCTCCTTTAGATATACTTTAGAGACTTGAGGAGAACAAATCAATGTTGAAACGAATGTGGTGGCTTTCTAGTGACTGCTGTATTTCTGAGAGCTAAGCACATCACCATGCACTTTTCCTTCAAAGTATGGAACATCGTTGTTGTAACTGAAGATTTTAGCTGTATCTTCTTTTACTGTAGACAGAATGTTACTTTTGGTGAAACCATAACACCATGAAACCTGTCCACAAGTGGGATGAAAATAACTGTACTTTGCATGTCAAGGGTGCTGTCCTTCACCACGTGGTGTTTATGTTCCTATCTATGTAATTTTCATTGGGAGGCCATAGAGCTACAGGTCTCTAGGGAGATCTGATAGCCAAGTCATAAATAATATGCTCTCCTTCATGACTCTGTTGTAAGATAGTAAACTTATTAAGTAGATTAGATTTTTACATGAATAGTGTTAGAGAAATTACTTTAATTAAATGACTGGATAATATAAGCACTCTACAAATAGTTACAGCTTAATACAGGGTTATTAATCAAAATTGGCATGCGGTTCTTTCAATATATTTTTATCATGTTGAAGCAAGTAGGTGGAAAATTGGGATTTAGTTACTAAATGCTCAAAATTAAATGCACTTTGCTGTCCAGTTTCCGTTGTGCCTAAGGAAATGACTTTTGACTCATTAGTGTTTCAGAAATGCCACGTCTTTAGAAACAAATCAATAAATAGAGAAAGCATCAAATTAGTGTTAAGGCTTTGGTTTTTTTACTTAATTGTTCACTCACTAGCAGACCAGACAGGCCAGCTACATTTGAGTAAGTGACATCTTTTGGTGTTAGATAGTGACATTGGTAAGTTAGTACAGTGTGCTAGTGTCAAATACCATTGCTAGAGTCTCAGCTTGAATGCTTTAAACTAGATAAATAATTATTTGCAGAAGCTGTGGGTGCTTTGAAAAGCAATCTGCTTTTAAAGCATATAGATATAAATTTAGACAGACTAATGTTTGGTACCAGTTCTGAAAACACCCAGCTTAATGTTTTAAGAAGAATATGATAGTGATAATGAGAAGAAACTATCACTCTTTTGGGAAAAAAAAAATAGAAAAGGTTAAGTATGACAGAATTTCCATAGTATTAGTCATAGAGTTTACCAACAGAAACTAAAATAAAACACTGATTTGATGAGAGCATAATAACAAAGGTTGGAGTCTTCAGAAGAATTTCAACTCTTTTGAAATACGTGTTTTGTGTTGTTTAAGAGAAGCATAAAAATGGTAAGCATTTTGGAAGTGTCATCTTAATCATATAGGCAGGTAACTTGCTTACATTTTTTTTTAGTATTTGTTTACACTTCACTGTAGTGCCACTAATTCTAAGCCTAAACAGGAATTGTCATACAATCTAAAATAAGGAAAATTAAAAATGTATTCTATGCAGTAAGGCTTCACTTTAGCTTTACTCTTTTCTCTAATTCTAGAATGGCCAAATGTTTCTATGACCTAACCTAGCAAATTCTGTCTACATCTTGGTAAAATGTAACTTGGTTTTAAGTACGCAGCTGAACAGTGTGATTTTATTGTCTCAAATTCAATAGTATACTCATATAAGTAATTCTATCATTGCAGTCAAGTATAATCAACTGAATTTATTGCTATGTAAAATGGAAAAATACAAGTTTAAATATGAAATTGAAAAAATATTACTTTAATATTGAAATCTTTTTACTTTTTATACCATATTCCAGTTGTACTGGAATATTAGGCATACTATATCACATAACACATTGCAGTCATTTTATGAGACTAACAAACCATCACATGATGAAACATCCGAAATCCAACATATTTTAATAAAATAAAAGGCTACAAAATAAGGGAGCAAGTTTTTTGGCAGTTTTAATAGACATCCTGGTTGAGAGACAGTGAAAAACATGTTTATGCTCATGATGCAACTACAAGATTATTACTGCATTTCATCTACAGAAGGGGTCTGACATCGTTTGAGTGTTCCAGTTCTTCAAAGGTGGTGTTCCTTGTTTTCTCCCTTTAAAAGAGGAGATTATACACACAAAAAACAAGTTCTTGTCTCTTGAAGAGCACCCAGATAGTGACTCATGACTGTGACTTCTGTGGAATATGGCAGTGATGCTAATATCTGTCTACGAATCTTCATTGCATTTGGGCTGGTCGATGTTTGTTTTTGGAAATAGCGAGCTTTGACAGTAAGTTGCTGCTGTAATTTCTTACCTGAGAAGTTTTGAGCCCAAAAATACGTGCATATGCTCATACAATATTTAACAATGGCATTCTGACCATTCTGACTGTTTTTCAGCCACTGGCACTGGCTACTATTCCAATATGCTATTATGTAAAGAATTTAGAAAATTTGTCTTCAGCAGCTCAAATAGTAGATGACAAATGAAAAGCTAGTTAAAAATATCTCAGGTATTAAATGCAGTTTTGGTCCTCACTGCATTATCTAAGAGGAAGGAGAAGACCTTGGAACTCTGCATAAATGGCAGACAAAGGTGACAAGGTTGATCAGAAAATAACTAGCCTATGAGGAGAGATGGAATACACTTGGTTGTATGATAGCGATGTGGAGGAGACAAACAGAGAATGACTGTTCACCGTTTCTCCCAGTGTAAGAATTACGAGAAACCAAGGCCTATGGTTACAAATGAATGGAATGTCACATCAGACACAAGTAATGGAACTTATTCCCACAGGATTCTATAAGTGTCAGATACTAGAAAAAAAAACAGTAAAAACCCGTGGAAATTACTTTTCATGAAACAGTACTATAGTTTCAAATTTTGCCTGAGGTAGATCCTAAATCCTGTTTGCTCAAATACAGGAGGATATACTGGAGAAGGGATTGCTAAGTACCTGTTCTGTTTTAATAATCTGTCCTCAAAAATTGCTGGTAGCTACTCCGTGAGACAGGCTAATTGGTCCCATGAAATTTTGGTTCAACCTAGAAGGAAAGATCTGATTTAGAGAAGTGTTCAGTGTATGTGGTGGTAGGAAGGTGAGTCTCTAGAATTGAAATCTTTGTGTTGTACTGAATACTTGGGCAGCTTTTTTATATAGAGTATTTATAAAGCAGCAGTGTTTTAGTAGCTAGCTAGAAAGTAAATTAGCTTTTCCAGCTGAAATAGGAGCTAAAAATGTATGAAACTGATGATTTAGAGAATTATGCAAAACATTAATGTCATTTTTTTCATAATGGAGAAAGAATTTACTTCTCTGGTTTAGTATTTATAGGTGCATTACATCCACTGTTCTAGATAATTATAGTTCTGTCAGATCATTTTTCCCTGGAGTTCATTTCAAACTTTGATTTCCTCTAAATCAAATAGTATTGACAGAAGAAAAAGTTAATGCATGTGTTACCTTCAGCTGGCAACGTGTTAGTCGTTGAATGTTCTGTTGTGGAATCCAAACTGATCTGCTATTACGCAGGTTAAACATCTATACTGTTCAGCGCTGGGAATATTTTATAAATAAATTAGTAAATTTATTTATATGCTGGGAAATGTTCATAGCATATTTGTGAATACAGCTTTCACAATAGCTAAAGTGCTTTAAAATGAAAGTGATTTACTACACAATACTTTTAATGTTTATTAATTTATTATGTATTGTGTATAAATAGCTCTGTTGCTACCTTGCAGTTGATTGTGGAGAGCACATTACTACTGAAGTGTTTGGCTTAGAACCATAGATTATAAATTGGAAAGGACGGTGGAGGTCATCTGATCCTGTCCACTGCTCAGAGGAGGACCAAATTAGATGAGGTTGCTCAGGGCTATGTACCCTTGCATTTTGATTGTCCTTAAGGATGGAGGTTCCACAGCCTCTCTGAGCAACCCATTCCAGTGTTAAACCACCCTCACAGCGGAAAAAAGTTCCTTTATATCTAATCAGAAGGTCCCATGTTGCATTTGTATTCCCTTTTTGAAATTTGTCTTTTAATCATGCATTCCAAGAAGAGTCTAGCTTTACGCTATCTGTACCCTCCCATTAGGTAGTTGCTGACAGCAAGAAGGTCGCCCTTAGCTTCTCTTCTCGGGGCTGGACAAACCCAGCGCTTGCAGCCTCTCTTCGTATGTCCTGTGCTCCAGCTCTCTAATCATCTTGGTGACCTTTGCTGGACTTATCCAAGCATTTCATTGTCTATTGTGTACTGGAGAGCCTAAGAGTGGGCACAGTTCTCCAAATGTGGTAGCTCAAGCCCCTGAATAGGGGGAAACAATCGCTTTACTTGACCTGTTGGCTATACGGTTTTCAAGAGTTGCAGTTAAAATACCAGTTTCTACTTTATCACAGAATCACAGAATGGTCAGGGTTGAAAGGGACCTCTGGAGATCATCTAGTCCAACCCCCCTGCCCGAGCAGGGTCACCTACAGGAAGTTGCACAGGATGGCATCCAGGCGGGTTTTGAATAGTCTCCAGAGTGGGAGACTCCACAACCTCTCTGGGCAGCCTGTTCCAGTGCTCTGCCACCCTCAAAGTAAAGAAGTTCCTCCTCACGTTAAGATGGAAGTTCCTGTGTTCCAGTTTGTTCCCATTACCTCTTGTCCTATCACTGGGCAACACTGAAAAAAGACTGATATGAGTGAGTCTGATTTACAACAGTGCTTAGAAAAGGTCTGACATACTCAGGTTCTTGTAAACTTTCAAACTACATGTTTTTCTCATAAGATGAGTAGGTTTACGTATTAGGATTCAAAGATAGCATTTATGGTACAAAGCTATTTAAAAAAATATTTTCATAAAATATTAGCTGTCCCAGTGTACAGAGTACTGTTGCCAGTAATATGTTGTCTGTTTCCTGATAACTAGATGGAAATTTCTTATCTGATAAATCCTTTCTATGTGTTGGTTCAGCGTATAACCACTTGCTTGTTATAATTGCTACTAAGTGGATAGCTCAATAAAGTTTTCCTGTTATCTGCTATAATGCATGGCACAGATCTGTTTCAGCTTGGGTACTTACTGACTGAGGAAGGATGAAGAAATGAGGACAGAGTGGAGGGAAGTGAGAAAGTATTCTGTAATGTGATTAGTGTCAACTTACCTAATTACCCTACTTGGAAAGCTGGGTCTTATCAGGTCTGCAGTAGTGATAAAAATCTAGGTAAATGAATTATCCAGTGGGAAGTTGCCCTTTCATTGACTCTGATGTATATTTCAAGGAAAATCATTATTATTCTCTGTCTGTAGAAAATTTTTACCTAAAGTTCCAAATATTCTGTGTGTTTGGTTTTTTTTTTCCAGAATACCCATCTCGTCCTTTTCTCAAGACAATATTTACGAAGTCCAGCCTCCAAAAGCTGATAGGAAATCAATAGAGATTTTTCATGCACACATTCAGGCTGGAAGAGGAAACATGCAGCCGCTGGGAAGAGATGACTTCCTCATGTACAGAGAGTACATTCGAAACAGATACCTGTAAATACAAGCTGGATTCTCCTGCCAAGTCTACTGTACTGATAGGTCATAAAAATGATTTTAGAAAGGAAACCTAGTTTGGTATTTTGCAGTAATAAATTTATTATCTAACATTTCTGTTTATAATGCTTTACTATTATACATTTACAGTATTGTGCTTTACAGGGAAAAAATGGTTTAATATCTGCTCTTCAGCTGAAAGAGAAAGTCTATCTTAAGAGTCTAAGAGTGCCTACAGTCACTGAAGAGTATGTAGCAATTTATGGCAAAGAAAATATTGCATCTTTCGGTTTTATATTAATTTCTTACATTGTTATGTTTTGGTAGTAAATTTGAAGTGATTTGTACATAAGAATAAGAAGAGAATACTTTTCTTCCTCTTTGTTCCATGACAACAAACAATCTTTTTTTATAACAAAATGTTTTCTGAGATTTCTTGAGATTTTTAGCAACTGAGTGCTAAAATGACTGCTTGTACTTTACTGCTTTCTTAAGCAAAAGTGAAAAATGTGTGGCTTATTTCAAAATCAAAATTTGCTTCTAGACTAACAAACTTTTTAACCCTAATTTGTGTCAAAACTAATCTCGCTGATGCTAGTAGCTACAGAATCTGTACCACATGCAGGGTGAAAATGGCTTGTGACTAATTATCATGGGCTTCTAGTAGGAATCTGAGGTGAACCACTTACTGACTGCATCTGCAAATGAATTGATGCGCTCCACCTTACTGGGATTAGACTCTTAGAGGGCGCAAAACCATCCTGTCGTTTTTCTGTATGACAGGTGTAATCCTTTTTGCAGCGTACTCTTTCCATCCCCATATTTGTGCTCCTGCGAGATGCTTTCAGGTTCAAGCCTACAGCCTCCCAAGAAACCACTATTGGTAAGTGAGGTATAGCAGCTGTATCAGCTGGGGTGGTCATGCAAGAGGAAGCAGAAGTTGGGTTAGGCAAGACTGAATCTATCATGCCCAGTGCTAAGTAAGAAGTGGAAAGGCAGCAGGTATCTGAAATAGGTTGTTTAATTAGGGCTTGTTATTAAAACATTTCTCAAATTTAAAAAAGAAAGGGGGGGTGTGGAAGCCTATTATTTGCAATGACAAGCTAAAATTCCCAACACTGCTTTCTAGCCCTTTGCCTTGAAGAATATTGACAGTGTCAGCAGCATCCTTGACAAATCATGTTATTCCGTAAGCTTGTACAGACCATATTTGAGGATTTTCTGGAATAACTAAATAACTGTTTTAGGGATGTCAGCCAACTGCATGTACTAGATGTAGAGAACATGTTTGTGTTCATAGTAAATGGCTTGCAGGCAGCTACCCCAGATTCTTGGCTGCATGCTGCAAACATATTCTGAATATGTTTGCATATTTTATGCAGTAAGTTGCACTTTCATCAGTAATTCAATGAAAGAAAAGATGCAGTGGATAAAGGGAAAAAATAGAAGTTTCTTGTGATAGAAGTGTGTGTGTTTCAGGGAGTGACTTGTACACAGTCAGTGAGAGAACATGGTACCTCAAGCTACCGAAAAATGTTGGTGTCCATTCTCTTTTGTTAATTGATTAATACTGTTTTGAGATAAACGAATGTATTTTAGGAGATGCAAGAATGAAATGTCACTTTAGGTAATAGTTCATTGCAACTGTCAACATTTTTTTTTTCTCTGGAAAAAAGTATACTGAATTCTTTTGTCTAATATGAAAAATTAGTTGAAGGAATAAATGCTTGCTTTGGAAAAATGTAGAGCTGGAGTCCTTATTCTAATGAGGCAAACACATGCTTTTCTTGCTGCACTTAAACTATTTCAAAGAATGTTTCCTAGACTATCACAATCCTTATACTTTTGTTTTTCGTAGATACTGGTCATTCATAAAAGTTGCTCTTGGAAGTGTACCACATAACCACAGATAAGGCAAAAGATGATGCTTTCTTTTTCAACAATGTTGTGAAATACAAGAACTGTAATAATTTTACAGCTCTAAGAGAAAACATGTTCATGCTTCAGCAATTCAAACACTCTTCAGGAAAACAGGATTAAAGGGTTTCATTTTTACGAAGTTTTGAGAGATGAATGGCATCTCAGCCCATCCTCTGTAATACAATGCCAGGCTTTTCAGTGTCTCTTTAAATGTGTGCCATGATGGTCCCATTGTGCTGTCCCCTTGAATCTTTTAATTTGTGTTACTGCTGCTTGTTTCTCCTGGCTGCTTATGGGGGTTTAAGCCACGTGCATTGCTTCATATGCTTGGGTATTAATATTCAGGTGATAGCTTGTATGATCTCCCATCAGTGTACTCTTAACAGCTGCTAAGAATACTTCAGGGTGCTGAAGTCAACTGTTTAAAACAATAACACACAAACCAATAATCCCAGCTTAACACTGTCTGAGTGATAAACTTTCAACAGGCTGAATAGAACTGCTGCCTAATGTATGTAAAGGGTTAATTTAAAAAGAAAATACGCTTATTACCCATATAACAAGTTCAGTTGTACAAAGGATTCCAGAGATGCTGCCTCTGCATCTACCTACTTTATTCTGTTCTTGTGATAATATGGTTCAGTTCTCAACTGTGTTAGAAGTTCTGAATAGATTTCCCTTTCAGAAGCTGAGGAAAAAGTGTGTAAAATAAGGATAAACATGAAAAGAATGGGCTGTGTTGGGTCTGAAGACTTACGTGGTACTCTTTGACTCTGAAGTGCTAACGATCATCTTTAACATTAAACTATATTGACAAATAAAATATTTATGAGAAATGTGTTGGTTTTCCTCCAAAATACATTTAGTTTGTTTCAGTGTGTTTGAAGGTTACACTGAAATACAATACTAAAACGTACACCTGGAAAATAATGGCTTTGGGTCCTTTTCTTGTGGATTCAGGGGGCACAGATGTCAGATTATGGCTCCATCATTTCTGAGCCGATGGTTCTTTGGTGCCCGTCCAACAGCTTGAGCTCTGTTCTGTGACCCTCTTCAGAGTGATATTTGTGTCCTTCGGAGCAGTTATTCCCCAGCACTTTCATTGGTAGCTTCCCCTCCTTGTGAGTTTTGCTTCCACTTGCAAAGCCCACTGACCTTGTTCTCTCGCTCTCGTTCCTTTCCAGAGAGATGCAGATGTGATCCTGAAATAGGATCCTTAGCTGCAGCTACCAGAGGGGAGATAGTGAGAGAGCTGGACGTAGTTCTGGAATGGCATTTCTGGTAGCTCTTTGTTTGGGTGTTAAGTTTTTTTGAGATTTTTGCACAGGATCCCGGGAAGGTTCTGCTGGCTTTCACAGACTCAGGCCAGCCTTCACTTGTATAAACTCCAAAGCGTGTGCTCTGTCAAATAGTCATGTTTTACCAGCTTCACTCAGGAGATCATTTCATCCTCCATTAGAGTTTCACCCTATCAGTACCCCTTGAATAATTACACAAAAAAATACAGTGCATGGAATCATAGAATGGTTTGGGTTGGAAGGGACCTTGAAGATCATCTAGTTCCAATCCTCCCCCACCATGGGCAGGGACACCTCCCACTAGACCACGTTGCTCAAAGCCCCATCCAGCCTGGCCTTGAACACCTCCAGGGATGGAGCATCCACAGCTTCCCTGGGCAACCTGTTCCAGTGCCTCACCACCCCCATAATGAAAAATTTCTTCCTAATATCTATTCTAAATCTTCTTCCATTTTGACACCAGTTGTGTGAGTGTGGAATTACATATAAAATATTGTTGCATTTTCTGGCATAGATTGAATCAGATTGATCACCTGGAGTCTGATATGGAAAAGATATAATGTGCTTGGCTGCCAAATGCCTCCCTCTGTCTTCTATAGATTTAGAAAAATCTAATTAAAGTTGTCACTTTTGGTGGTGATTTAAAAGTAATATGGATCTAGTGCAATATGTTACAAAATATTAATGAAAAAAATCATACATTGAAATTGCAACCCATGCAAATATTGATACTCGGCAGTTCCCTACTGGAGTTCTTAAATCTATGTGCTACAAAGAAAACCAGTACAGCCGCTAATCTGTCTGCTAGAGTAAAGCAAAAGAGGACTGAGAAAAGGCATGAAAAACAATGTTTAACATTACGATGTATTTCTGGAGGAGCAATTAGTGCTTTTTTGCCATATCTGACCCAAGGTTTGAATGTAATATATAAATTCTTTTGAATTTATTCATTTGTGAAGAATAAAGCGACAGTATAATAAAGGTAGGACAGGCAAGCAGCATGTAATGAACCATCTTTGATGGTCCATTTTGTGAGACCCCCACCCAGAGTACTGCCTCCAGCTCTGGAGCCCCCAACATAGGAAACACATGGACCTATTGGAGCAGGTCCAGAGGAGGGCCACAAACATGATCAGAGGGCTGGAACACCTCTCCTATGAACACAGGCTGAGAGAGTTGGGGTTGTTCAGCCTGGAGAAGAGAAGGCTCTGGGGAGACCTTATAGCGGCCTTACAGCACCTAAATGAGACCTACAGGAGAGCTGGGGAAGGGCTTCTTACAAGGGCATGTAGTGATAGGACGAGGGGGAATGGCTTCAAACTGGAAGACGGAAGATTTAGAATAGGTATTAGGAAGAAATTTTTCACCATGGGGGTGGTGAGGCACTGGAACAGGTTGCCCGGGGAAGTTGTAGATGCCCCATCCCTGGAGGTGTTCAAGGCCAGGCTGGATGGGGCTTTGAGCAACGTGGTCTAGTGGGAGGTGTCCCTGCCCATGGCAGAGGAGTTGGAACTAGATGATCTTTAAGGTCCCTTCCAACCTAAACCATTCTATGATTCTATGATTTGCATTTTCCCATTGTAGGTGTAGGTGTGCTGCTGGCACTAAAGCCCGGTCTGGTTTTTAGGCATTGCAATAGCCATGAAGTATTGGGTTTGTGGTCATCTTCCCATTTTTAGCACGCAGCACATACCAGATAGTCTGCACGCTGCAACCTCCAAGTCTTCTCAAAACCCCTAAGCCTTGAGGAGCACTGTTATTTTGTATTCCCTGACAGCTCAGGTACTTTTTTTTTTTTTGTAAGGGTTATCTTTTGTTATCCTATTTCCCTTTGTCTTCTGATTTTTTTGGTAGTTTGATTTCCCTTCCCCTTTCTTCTTCACCACCTGTGGTTCAGCATCCTTTCCCTTACCCAGAACTGCGCCACAAGTGCAGTTTGCCCACTATATCCATATCCTTTTGGAGCTTTAACTTCCTGAAGGAAAACTCTGTAAATTTTATCCTTTTATTGAAAAAGCTTAGTGCTTTCTTCAGCAACCCATATTCCTCCTTTTTCAATGCAGGCTGTGCCATCGTCTGCCCTGCCCGATTCCCCACCTCCTGCGGTGGCAACAGACACACTCATTGTCTCTCTTGGGTTCTCTGTGTCTTAGGAACACATTCTTGAGAAGTGCTCTGCTCGGGTACAGGATGTTAGTGCTTGAACAAATTGTAGGCATCACTTAAAATCTTTTCCTCCAGAGAAAGTCAAGCGCTGCTCTGATTAAGAAAGGAAGAGAGCATTTAAAGTGGTCCTCTCTGATTGTCTCTAGTCTTGCCATGGCGGCACTCTGTAACCTACTGCCTGGAGTCGTCCAAGGGGGAGGGAGGCATTTTTTTCGCTCATACTCGCAAGGAAGTGGATCCAGCCCTTTCAAATAAGCTACTGTTGGCACCTGTCAAAGTTCACTGCCGTGCCCAGGGAGAGATTTTGCAGGGACAAGCCTGGCTCAGGTCCTTTAGGGGTGTTTCTCCTTTCGGTTCTGATGCCTCTATTCCCTCCCAGTGCCTCTTCCTCGACTTCAGCACTTCAGGCGTGCAGAGGGCTGGGACTCGCATCCCCTGTGGCTGGTAGCCGTGCTCGAACTGGCACGAACCCTGCTGCAGGGTTAGGCTCGAGCACAGGCTCTGCTCTGCCCCAGTGCCAAGGGCAGCTCCCACCCGGGGTGGGGGGACACGGGGGAGGACAGACACGAGGGACACCCCACGCAAAACGTGACAGCTCTTCTGGCTGTGCTGGTTACACGGGGGACGATTCCATTGTTTCTCAAAGAAGGAAGGAAAATAACGAATGCCAATTATGTTATTGCTTAGTTATACCCGCTCTCTTAATCCTGCAACACAGTCAGAATGCCTTCTGTTGGCTTTGGGAGGATGGGTGGTACACGCTGAGTTGTGTGAGTAAAAGCTCAAGTTGAAAAGCAGCTTCACACACTTAAACTCAGCCTCTGATGACTTTCATCTGAGTGCTTTCAGGAAATATTTATCTGCATCTGTTCCTTAAAGCATGTGTTACCATGTCTCAGATATCTCAAGCGAAGAGGGTTAAAATGTCTCTAAGGTATAAGAAAAAGCAGCTTATAGGCGGTGTTATTTAGGCGACACAGTACTTTAACGCTGCATCAGGAGCCATTTTTTCCTGTGACGCAGACTTTCCTGTGCAAAGAGGAATTCAGCCATCACCCCCCGCACCCTCCGGCACTAACACATGCCGTTAAGGTGACAGGCGACGTGAGCTCATGCTGCGTCAGGTTCACAGAGGTGGCACGAGCTTATATCTACTGCAAACGTGTCCTCCAAAATTCAGGCATCCAGATGTCTTTATCAACAGTGTGTGTTGACCTGGTTTTGCAGAAGTGCTGGTGCTTAAAATCCCACTGAAGTTCAAATATTCTCCAAACTTACAGCCACTTTATACCCCAAATCCTAAATAATGCAGACCTGGGCTTTTGCTGGAAGATCCTTCAGGCTTGGGAAGAGAAATAAAAATGTAAAATAAATTAAAAAATACAGAAAGACATCTCTTAATTTTGCTACTCTTATGAATGCTCCGTTTACCCTGTCCTTCACCTTTCTGATGTCATTTTTATTGTGTAGGAATTACCTTACTCTCTAAGTGAAAACCTGAACTTATTGCAAACCATGGGAGAAGCCATTGCCACAGGCTTGCATGGTATTTATCCTGTTTCTTATGATTGCTCCCAAACCTGTTGTCCTGGTTTGAGGTAAAACGGAACCAATTTTCCGTTCAGTAACTTCACTTTTTAGCTAGGCCTCTTCTAACTACTGAAATTAACAGCATATTGTGGAGACACTGTTTGCTCTCAGAGATAAGACCCATGTTTATAGCTGATGCCCAGGGGTGGTATGCAGAGAGGCTCCTGCTTATACTTATTGCTATAACACCCAAGGGCAGATAACTTGGTTACTTGCCCTGTTGAGGGTCAGAAGCAGAAAAGTGTAGAGGGGTCCCACCAGTGGGGAGAAGCAGACAGGACAGGTGACCCCAAACTGACCAACACAGCATTCCATCCCATCTGCCTCATGCTCAGTATAAAAGCTGAGGGATCAAAGGGTCAGCCCTCTTTCTTCAATGGCCGGCATCCAAGGAGGACTCTGTTTGTCTGCCTTTGATCCCGATCCTGAATCCAGATCCGGAATCGAGTTCCCATTCAACACTGAGTCTGGTCAGGGACTTCCCCAGTGCCAGCCGGTGATGTGATTGTCATCCTGGGAGCTTGATATGGTTTTGTATATATTTCATTATTTCCTTTTTATTTTATTATTAATATTTCATTAAAGTAGTTTAGTTCCTTCTAAACTCATAAGTCTCTCTCTCTGTCTCTCTCCTGCCTCTCTTTGGAGAGAGGGAGGGGAGAGCATCTGTCGTTCCACCCAGTGGCCGGTTTGACCCAAACCAGACACCTATGAGACAATTAGCCGAGTAAATACTTACTGTAAACTTTACCGGTCAAAGCAGCATTCCTAAATTATTACGCACACTTTACCTGCAGGGCTGTGCTACAGTGGACACCTGTGTCCTGGCCCCTGCGTGTCTGTGGGCACGTTTGCCACCCTTGTTTCACGCGCTTGGCAAGGGACCCCCGGGAGCACCGCCGCACCTTCTGCAGGAGCAAACGGCCTTTCCGTGAAACTTTGCGGGACGCCTGCCCTAAGCGTCGTCCTCTCCCCAAACACGCAAGCAAAGGAGGCCAAACCCAGTCCAGTCCGTGGCTGTAAGTCCTGTCTGCCAACTGCCTAACTTGGGCTCCGCAGGCTCCTTAATAAACCACGCTGGCACGCGCCTGCGGTGTTACTCCACGAACAGTGGAGACTTGTGGGGTGGTTTTCCTATGATTAGTGGAAACTGCCGATATGAAGGTAAAATTATGCTGTTTGCTAAACCTGCAATCCTGATTTCCCTTCAGGGACTTTGTTTGCCTGTGACTGACACACTCAAAATTAGTATATATGAATCACTAGTTACATATTTAATTTGGGGATTTTTCTGCCTCAACAATAGTTAACTCTGAGAGAACAGAGTTCCTAAATTGCACTGAAACCCTCGACAGTGCCTGTGGAAATTCGTGTGACTATGCAGAGTTTGAAGGGTACTGTGCCATTGGTGGGTACATAGCAGTTGGTTGGACTGTGGGCATATAACACCAACCCCCCCTGGCAGATCTTGTGATCATCAGCTAATACTGTTGAATCCCAACTATCCCAGCAAGTCATCGTTTGCTGACTGAGCAGCTGTTGAATCATCTAGTGAAGATTTGCCCATCTTGCATTTTTCTCTGCATAATTAAAAAAAACCAAAAAACGCCGCCAACAACAACTGAAAAACTCCGTCAGCAGCAGCCCAGAATGGGAGAAAGCTTAGATGGGCCCTGTCAGGGTGCTGGACACGGAGGTGCAGGTTTCTAACAGCAGCCCTGCTTCTTTGCGTCACCAGCCTGCAAACAGATGGTGTCTGAAGTTCCGCAAAGGCCCTTTCCACTTTTCCTGGGATTTCTGATTCAGGTGGCCCAACTCAATAATTCAACTGTGGTAAAAAACTAACTTGGTGTTATTCTAACAGTATGACAAAGGCACTAAGAGAGCATTATATGCACATTTTTTTGTCTAGTCTATATTTCTAATACTTTGTCTTGCTTGTATTATTACTTATGTATTCAGAGTTGCCATCAAAGAGTCAGTTATTTAATTTTTCTTCATTTGTTTAATTTTCCACATACTTCCCTGGAAATACAGTGTGGATCATGTAAGGAAGAAGGGAAAGGACACTAGGGAAAATGACAAGATTTCAACTCTCAATCAAACTTAAACCCATCTCATTGCATGCAAACATTCTCCACAGCCCAGCAACCCCATAACTTCTCCCACATTAACAATAAATGTTCTGTAGCACTCTCTTCCCAGGTTTTTCCCTGATCAAACTATTAGATAATAGACTCAGGTGCTCACAAGTCCGGGCTACGAAGCCTGATGCTGGGCTTTTAAGGCTCTGCACAATATCTTGAGGTTTTGTATTTTCTTCCTCCCCAGCTTACAAGGGCATTTTGTGGGATCATGAACTCCCTGCCCAGCAAGAGAAGGACAATTCAGTGAAACCTCTCCTAACGGAGGCAGGATTTTAAGGAGGAGTTAGACCTGTCATCTGGTAGAATATACTTTATCCCCAAAACTCTCATAACCTTTCCACAGTGCGACCTAAGTGAGCTTTTTAGGTATTTTTTTCCTTTTGCTCTCCCTTCTCTTCCCTTAAATCACAGTCCCTTACAGTGTACCAGGGGTGAGCAGAGCTAGCGCGCATCTCAGTGAGGCCAGGGGAAAAGGAAAGAGAAAAAGGCAAAAAAGGAAAGAGCTAGAGTTGTCTGAGTGAAAATAGAGGGTTGGACCTCCGTGGGGTGTATTTGAAGCTGATGCACAGGGAAGAGCGGATTGGCGAGAAGGCCGTAATTTAGTTGCTAGGAACGGCAGAGGAGCTGTGCCTGAGCCTGGGCACAGGCACATCGTTTGCTTTCACGTTGTCAGGCAAGTGGGCAGGTTGACATTACAAAGCCGGCGCGCACCGTGTCGCAGAGCCCCAGCTGAGCGTGTGAGCATGGGCCCAACACGCACAGAGACATGTGGAGCGAAGGGCTTGTGCTGCCGTGGCGGGGAGGAGGCTGGGTCACAGCACGTGTAAAACAAGCAGCAAGCCCGCAGTTGAGACATACCCCGTATCCACATGAACCCTGACGGGAGTCACAGCAGTCATTGGGAAGATACATGTGCCAAGCCTAATTTGAATTTCCAAAGGTCACATTTGTCATTCTCGGCGTACCGGCGTTCTCATTAACAAGTGTCTCCAGCTGGTCCTGTGCAATGGCCTCAGGACATGCTGTTGTAACCAAGCAGTGCGGCACAGGGCTACCACCGAGGCCAAGGGCTTGTCTGCTCTGCTCTCCGCTTAAGGGGTGTCGGAGGAGAGAGGGCTGTGTACCGGACACACAGCGTAGGTGGTCAGCTTTTGACCTAGCAGGCATGTCTTGCTGGGGGTGGCATGAAACCCATAGAGCTGCTTTCTGGAGGTGTAGGTTGGTCTGTGGGACCACCTGATTGAAGTCCATCTTACCTGATGGCAGTGGCATCAAAGCCAGGTAGGCAGTAAACGGAGAGGAGGGCTTCCAGAGGTGAGTCAGCTCACCTGTCTTAGGGTAGGATGGGTTACCCCTCTGCAGGTGCTTATTGCTCCCCATTTTGCGACCTCGCAGGAATCTACACAACTGGCTTAGCCAAGACACCTGCATTTAAAAAAATAAAATTAGATTAGTCCCTTGGTAGCCTTTATAAAACCTGGCAGAGCTGTGAGATAAGCGACCAGAGCTATAACTTTATAGTCAACAATGGGTCCCTTATAAAATGATTTTATGGCTTTAACCTCTGTCTCAACCACTCCAGACCCAGGTAAGTACACCTCTGGTACAATGTTTCTATAAAATAAGGGCATATTCCACTTCAGGTCTACCCCATGTCGTCAGAGTACACAGGACTTCTGATCTATCACTGGCCAGTGCAGAGAATGGGCTGCTCAGGGCCAGCAGACCTTGTTGATCATCAGTGGCTTTGACCAACACAGGACTTGTTGGTGTCTCCATTCCTGATGGGTTGTGGTCACTTCTCTACCCAAGTCTGGAGCCTCCCCCAGGGACCGGCTCTCCCCTGAGACTCGCAAAGCTTAGCTCTGCTTCTCCTCTGCCTGCTGCCAGCATAGTCTCCATCTGCTGCCTTGGCTCGAATCTCTGACAAACATTATGTTATGGAATGGCTTTTCCAGTAACATTTATACCATCAGAGAGTCCACAGACCCATCCACTTCCCACTCGTTAAATGCTTTTCCTTCAAAGGCTGGGCTTAGATAGAGTTAGTTGGCACTGCAGCCTGGTGAGCAGAAGCCACCCGCTCACCTCGGGGAGCATCACTCTGCCCTAAGCACAGGGAAGCGTCCACAGCCTGAAGACAAGGCTGCCTGCTTTTTTGGTCAGAAGTAACTGGCCACAATTGGGAATCTTCACTTATCTGCCATATAAATACCACCTGACCCCTCATCTACCTCATGTATCCCCTTTTCGGATGTGCAATACTGTATGTGTCCAACAGATCACCGAATCTGCTGGTCTGTTTTAATCATCACCACTCCTCTCCTCCATGCTCCCATTTATTAAATGCTGGCTGCGGAGCATACCGTGGTGGCACAAATGCTGCATTGGTGTAGTTGTTTCCCAGATGGGCCCTTTACTTTTTCTTTCCTACAGCTTCTAACCCACAGACATCTTTTTTGCCTGCTTTCACTCTACCTATCCTTGCCATTGCTGACTTTATAAATCCTTCTGCACATCTCGAGTATTAGCTGTGCCTGTAGAAATAGAGGCTGCAGTTGATGAAGGCAGTTAACACCCTTTCTGTGCTCTCAACAGGTTGTCACCGGCTGAAATTGCAGCATAGTCCGAGTGCTGAGGGTGCAGTCCCGAAATACCCTTCTAGGGACACTTTATCATTCCCTTATAAGAGGAAAAGGCCATTCAGAAAATGCCTGTAGAAGCCTAAAAGCAAAATCATAGAATTGCAGAATCATAGAATGGTTTAAGTTGGAAGCGACCTTAAAGATCATCGAGTTCCAACCACCCCCGCCATGGCCAGGGACACCTCCCACTAGACCAGGGTGCTCAAAGCCCCATCCAGCCTGGCCTTGAATGCTTCCAGGGATGGGGCATCCACAACTTCCCTGGGCAACCTGCTCCAGTGTCTCACCACCCCCACAGTGAAAAATTTCTTCCTAATACCTATTCTAAATCTTCCGTCTTCCAGTTTGAAGACATTCCCCCTCGTCCGATCACGACATGTCCTTGTAAAAAGTTCCTCTCCAGCCTTCTTGTCGGCCCCCTTCAGATACTGGAAAGCTGCTATAAGGTCTCTCCGGAGCCTTCTCTTCTCCAGGCTGAACAACCCCAGCTCTCTCAGCCTGTCCTCATAGGCGAGGTGCTCCAGCCCTCTGATCATGTTTGTGGCCCTCCTCTGGACCTGCTCCAACAGGTCCATGTCCTTCTTACGTTGAGGGCTTCAGAGCTGGATGCAATATTCCAGCTGTGGTCTCACCAGAGCGGAGCAGAGGGGCAGAATCACCTCCCTAGACCTGCTGGCCACACTTCTGATGCAGCCCAGGATACGGTTGGCTTTCTGGGCTGCGAGCACACATTGCTGGCTCATGTTGAGCTTCTCATCAACCAACACCCCCAAGTCCTTCTCCTCAGGGCTGCTCTCAACCCATTCTCTGCCCAGCCTGTATTTGTGCGTGGGATTGCCCCGACCCAGATGTAAGACCTTGCACTTGGCCTTGTTGTACTTCATGAAGTTCGCATGGGCCCACCTCTTAACCCTGTCCAGGACCCTCTGCATGTTTCTTTTCCCACTTGAACTTCATCAAAGACTCCTGCTGCCACCTGAAATCTCTGACAGCTCTTCACCCCCATACACATGCAGGTGGGCTCCTGCAGAAGACGGGAAACGTTCCCAGATCCCACCTGTCTCCTCAACTGCATGAATGTGTTTCAGGCTGAGCATTGCTGGGTCTCTGCACAGCTGTTTGTCAACACATGGGCACAGGTGACAGAGATGGGCCAACTCGGCCTGGCCTGTGTTTCGATCACAGCAGGAGGCGGGAGGCATTTTGAAAGAGCATTGCTTTTTTCACAGAACCCCCTGAAGCTGAATGGTTTTATTTTTTGTTAGAGGATAAGTTTTCCAGTACAAAATAAAAATATCATTAAAACGCCATCAGTACTACAAAGTGTTTGGTACAGTATGAATTTTCTCAAAGGAACCGTTTAATTTGAGCTGATTATTAGATCAGTCTGTAAATCCTCTGAAAAATGTTTATCCTCAATGTAAGTGCTATGACTTTGTGAAGGACACATGCATTCTTCATAAGCAGAGGATGCTTTTCAGCCTCTAATTATGGAGCAATCACAAGCACCCCTATAAAGAAATTAACATACTTTGATATTTGGATGTAATGAATATTTCTCTATTTCTCAGGCCCTTTCTTTTTACTGACAAAAAAAAAAAAAAAAAAAAAACAAACCTT
>VUYV01000145.1:966230-1005987 GCA_008711295.1 Anarhynchus alexandrinus
AAAAAAAAAAAAAAAAGATTGCCAGTGCTTTTCTTGTAAGTGCTGTGATTTTAGCGCATACATTTGCACTCAGCTTAAGGTCATTTTGCACATTGACCTGTTTGTAACTCAACAAGTGTATGGCCAGGAGCACAAGTAGGAAGTCTCCAGTTCTATGCTGAGAACTGGTCCTGGGGGTTTGTGTTCTCAGCCTTACCCTCCTTCGAGGGGCCGTAGCGCAGACTCCTGCCAGGCACTTGCTCTTTGAGTCCTAACTTCAAGACTGGAAACATCCTCTTTGCCAACAGGCTGCTTTGTGGCAACAAAAGCAGCTTCCTCGCACTCACGCTCTCTTCTTCGCTCTCTCACTCCTTTTTCCCTCCTCTCCTTTGTAGCGGTTTATTCCTGCTGGCATGCCACGCTCCCTGGGCTCCATCTCACATACTCTTCCAATAACCTCAAGGGGTTTTTGGAGATTTGCTGCTAGCTTTAACATGCCTAAAAGCTGCTGCTCTCACTTCAGTCTGGGCAGAACATCCTTCGTTTCAAACGATACCAACATGAAGGGAGGTTCTTGTTGCTTCAGCTATGAAGACTACAGTGGAGTTTCAACTCCAGAAACAGGATGGTAGAAGGAAACTGTACACATAGCTCTGTCTCTGCCTCATCGACAAGAACTCATTTTTAAGGCCATTGATATCTAGGGCCAAGTCTTTCTCACGTGGAGCTTTGTGGAAATACTGCTTTCAGTTCAGTGGGAATAGCATCAGGCCTAACATGAGCATAAAAACTTTCTAAAACCTGTGGTGCATGGGTAGAACTATGCCATACTGTATACACGCAGTATTTTCCTCACGTTGTCCAGCAGCACCACATTTAACAGCAGTGAGGTGATGGTGTAACTGGGGGCATTCCGCCAGCGACACCCTGAAGATTTCCCGGACTATAGATGTCTTTTGTCAGCTGTAACAGCATTGATTTTTCAACCTATGTTAGGCAAGAATAACTGAAAGAATACACTGCAAATCCAGTCTTTCATTTCCTTAGTACTCTAGAAAATACAACCAACAAAACCCATTTCCCTCAGGAAGGCCTCTGTAAAAGAAGTGGCCTCTCCCCCGGCCGGACTCTCGGCTCTCTGGTAATTGCTTTCTGCGCACTTCACTTTCCCGTCTTGATCTTCCTGTCTTCCTACCTCACCATCTGAAAACGATTTCGTTGCTACACTTGCCTGTGGGAAGAGCACGCTGGCTGGATACCGAAGCCGACATTTCTAAGTGGGAGTGTGGGCAGGGAAGAAAGCCAGTGTGGGAACCAGGCACCGCATTTCGTGGGGGATGAAATGAAGCCTGCACCATTGCTTATGTACCCATACGATGTGTTCTAGCACTTCTTAAATGTTCAGCTAATATTTTGGTTTAGTGCCAGTAGGCACCGTGGAGACTTTAGTGTCAGTTTTACGGAGCTGGGATTCCTGTTGGACATGGTGTGGTCCAGCAATGGTTCTGGGGTAGGACTTGAGGATCTTCTCTCTGGTTCCCAGTGCTGATGCTGGCTGATTCACAGGATGGGTAAAACCACTTTTGCAAATAGTATTTTTGTATATGGAATAGAAGGAATCTAGGTAAGTGATAACACGTTGTAAAAAGAGGCTGCAAGTGATCTAGAAAAATAAGTAAGGATTGTCCCCTGGTATCAAACATGGATCCTGCTCCATGCACACGCACAAAGCAGCTCTCTAGAAGCTGCCTTCCATGCTGGTGGTTAGGATGTAGCACATCATCAAACCTGCAACAATGCCAGTTGAAATAAGCAGCATTTTATTGTGAAATAAGCAGAATTTTACAGTTTTCCTGGCCATCCGGAAACCCCAGCTCACTGTCCACTGTATGAAATACTCTGTGTGTGGTAGGGGACTAATTAATATATGTACAAGGAGGCTGACTTCTTCTGCCTGCCTTGAGTTACTGCTCAGAGACCTGCAAGTGCCAGGAGGTGTGTGATGTATGTGGAGTTATATGTGGGCCCAAGTCCCACCTGCTGTTTCTCCTGCAAATACCTCAGCTCTTGTTCTGTGCTTTTGCTCACGTTCTCCTTCAATTGACAATTTTTTTGACTCTCAGTGTAATTTTGACACTTCAGGTGGTCCATGGCCAGAATTCAGTCAGTGGACTCATGGCCTTTACCACTTCAGACCACACCAGACCGCAACCAACAGTTGTGACCTTCTGCACCAACTAATCACAAGGAGAGCATGGAATAGATGTTTCCCTGATATCCTCTGGCACAGGGGCACCAAGTCTGGAGAATCTTGTTTTTATTTCAGGTTCTGGTGGGAATGTGGTGTAATTGTTCTCCCCATCCTCTTTTCACCACGGCTTCCTCTCATCTGCCTGGTGTTAACAACCCACTTGCTTTCACTCACACATTTACACTCTTTTGTCCTAACATCTCCCTGCTCTTCTCTACATCTCCATCGAGTGATGCCGACCACTTATGTCCCCAGCCTGGGGCATGCTGGTGGGGTAGGCAGATGTTGGGGCACACTGATGTATCTGGGCTGTAAGAGGGCACAGAGAAAGCAGACCAGTAGCGTGGTCTCTGGCTCATAGTTAGGTGGTTTATGCGTAGGTGGCCATTGCTGATGGCTTGTTTATTTAGATTGATGGAGACTCCGGGATGGATTTGCAAGAGAAATTTCTGATTTTTTCCCACCCAACCATTAACTATAACACTACAGGAACACGGTATTTTTTGAGTCAAATGAGCTGAGGTTTGGTCTTACCAGGTATGAAACAACTTTCTGCTTAAGCAATAAGGAACTTAACTTGCTCTCAGATCAGAAAGTTCAATAAACCATGCATTGATCTGAGAAGAAAAACATTAACTTTGGGAAAAGAGGAGGTATATTTTTCTGAACCCGAGTTAGTTCCATTACCACCGAAGGCCGGTCTGCTTACATAAACTGACTTCTAGTGACTTCAAAATCACAGAGAAGATAGGGTCTGGTCAACAGTTTAACAAATCATTTCAAGGAATACAGGCATTGCTGACCCAGCCACAACCAGACAAAGGCCATTGTAGAAAATGTCAGTAAAACCCAGGGTGAAATAATCCAGGTTAAGGATGAATCATCAAGAGTTAATGAATGACAGAAATGACATTTATTTTTATGATTACTCAATAGGAAAGCACTGACTTACATTTGGGTTTAATTTTGAGTGGTTTGGATTACCATTCACTTATTTTGAGCTGAAAATGTGCCAAATTTAGAGTGTTTATCCTGCAGAATCTGTGACACGTTATCCATCATACATCACACATGGCGCACACAGGCATAATAATTACCGGAGCATGCAACCCGTCACAGCCCCTATGCCTTCTCCTCTGAAATGTATCCCAGGAATCACGCACATTTATGAAACACCTAGATGCACGCGCATCTCACATCGTAGTTGTGTTTCCAGCTTTGCTTCTCAGCGGCAGAATAGGTGGCAGTGATATCCACTGCGCTTCCCTGACTATTTCCAGAACCGTGGTTTTGGTTGTTATGCCTTCACTGAATTTTGCTCTTTGGGCTGAAATTTTTCATGGCAGGGCAGCCAGAAAATTAGAGCTGTCGTTGTCCTCATGCCCTCCTTTCAACGTATGTTACTGTCTTCTATAAAGAAGATACAGCCCACCCTTTATGTATGTATTACATACAATATCTTTATTATATATATTATGATATGATATATTTATGTAATTACAACCTTAATTAGATAAACACACCTAGGAGAGGAGCCAGATGGGCAGCCTTTCGATAGGACAGTTTTGTTTCTTCATTTGGGGCAACTATTTCATCATTGCTGGGAAGAAAAAAAAAAAAAGGCATTTTATGATCTCACACATGTCGTTCAGCCTTGAGGGCTCTGTACTATGGGTTTTCTGTCAATGGTACTGCTTAAATACTTACAAACAAGCATGTGCTTAAGTGCTTTGCTGATGGAGGGCCGGAGCACTTGGCAGCTTGCTCGGCTGAGCCCTCTCCCCTCTGCCAGGCACGGTGCTGGGAGAGAAGGAGTTCAGCTATGCCCTTCAGTCATAATTATTTAAAAAAATCCAAGGGAGGGGAGAGAATGAAACCAAACCAACCAACAGGCAATGGGGACACCCTGAAGGGTGACTTCTATCACCTTTATCCTTCTCCAACCATCTATAAGTCTTAGCAATTATATTGATTTCAATGGAGTAGGCTGCTCTGCGGTATATATTTAGCAGACTGTGGCTGTGACTAAAAGCAGTGTATGCACTCATAGATTATTCATAGGGTAGGTAAAGAGCTATGGTACGAACTGACTGAAAGCAACTTGAAGATGACTACAGAGAAGTCCAAAATCCATCTGAACCCTGAAGATGCAGACTGCAGGCCTGACGGCCAGGCCAGCGGGCATACCTTTTTCTTCGTACCCTCCCCTGAATCTTGTTTAGATGGAAGAAGGGAATTTGACTATTTGGCCACCAGAAGAAATGTCCAGGCCGCACAGCAGCTGTGTTTGGCACAGATTCCCTGTACACCGCGCTTGTATTTCTGGGGGTGACTTCCCAGATAAAGAGAGAAGAGAGCTACCACGTGCAGTCCTCAAAGGTGTTTAATGCAATGTAATGCAGAGTATAGCAATAGCCTGAAATGACAGGAGCATCAAAACCCCTCTGCAGCTGCTTCTGGCTGCAGTGAACACAAAAAAGGACGATACCAGGACTTTTTTTTTTTTTTTCTTAATTTCCAAACAGGGGATCAAACACCTCTATTAAAGTGAGAGACTAGACCACAAAAGTCTGATTTCTCCGAGCTGACTACGTGAATGGGTTTTGACACCGGGTGCTTGCAGCACCGTCCTGGTACTGTAAGCAGAGAACGGGGTGCAGTGGCATCGCTGGAAATGGGGTACGGTTGCCCCTGAAGGGCCATCAAGGAACGTGCTGTCAGCACCGATGGAGCGAGGAGTGATTCACAGGCTTGCAGCAATCTAATAGAGGGGAACAGATGACCACAATCAGCATTTAATAAGTTTATTCAGCATCTTTTGAACACAGCTGCCCTATTGCTGCATATTTTTTTTTCCACAGACCTGGAAATAATAACCTTAATTTAAGTGCTTATATTCAGCCATATCAGCACTGCATGTTCCAGTATTAAGGCTTTGAAAGGAATATTTGATACAAGATGATTATTTGCTAAGCCATCAGGTTCAAAAGTAGTTTTTTGGAAATAGGCATGACCTGAGCTGTTTTTTAAAAGTGACCTGCAAACAGCTTTTTAAAACTCAGCAGCTTTTCACTGTACGCTGCCTCATATTCAGCAGCACGGGGAACCAAGTTCATTTCTGAATACTAACATCCTCAATCCTTGCTGTCCTTTCCCGTTACTCTTCAAAGCAATTGTTTAGGTTCTTCAGGTGTCCCTTCTGGGACCTTGCAAGACCCAACCGATGGTGGGAAACAATATTATAAACTATATCATGATGGTTACAGTTGGGTCTGGCTTTTGAATCTTGCATATGCTAACAGTCAAGTACTCCAAAATAAAGGAAAGTATATTTTGTTGCATTTCGATGCTAAAAATAAATGACTGTGTAATGAAAGGCACTGTAGGTAGCATTAAATTAATGCTAAACATAATTAAAATGCATTCTTAAATTCTTCAGCTTGGCTTTTTGGTGACTCATCCAGTGCCTTTCTCTCTGCATCTGGATATTTTTGGAGCATGGATGAATTCCAAGTATGAAATCTCCATTTAGACAGGACAAAAGCGATAACAGCAGGTTGGGGAAGTGACCAAAATAAAGGCAAATTTATATTGGCTGCTTTGATGAAGATAGTTCCTTCTTTTCCACCTCAGCATCTTGACTCCCTGCTCTCACAAGAGAAGGGGGTGGCAGCCATGGCTGGGACAGGCTGTTTTTTCTCCTGTGCTGTTGAGTGAGGATTTGTAGCTCTCTCCTCCCGGTGCAGCCTGTGCTACCCTACCCAGGGACCGTGTCATGCAGCAAGACTCAAGCCCACCGAAAAGCCACACTGGGATAGCTGCATCCCCAAATGTCTGTTCCCTGTGCCTTTGTGTGGTTGCTTGGATAGCTGGCATCCACGGTGCAGACTCACAAGACTGATGATCCTGTGCCTGCTTCTGTGTTTAAAAATAATATGACCATTATTTTGACTCATCAGGGACAAATGGTTTATTAATGTTTCTTGGTCTGCAGTCCGGGGGTTGAAGTTTTAGAACCCTAAGTGGTTCAGAGACTGAGACTCCACACCATCACAGTATAATCAAGGCAATGGTACCTGTGTGAGGTCCTACTGGTACTGTAGAGAGTTATTTTATGAAGTCCCTCAGGTGTTGAAATTCATCCCACACCTCTCCTTCCTTCCCCACAATCTCCGAAAGATCAGAAATAATCTGGATTTCTTGAGCTGCAAAGCTTCCGAAGCTTGCTTTTCTGCAGAGCTTTGCAAACAGCCGAGGTGTGATCCGCGGGAGCTCAGTGACACCCCCGAGCTGCTCGTGGTGGGTCGGAGAGCGGCAGCAGGAGGGCTGCCCTTGCCAGCTGGCTGCTCTGGTGCCACTGCTCACTGCTGCAGGGAAGTGGAGTTTCAAAGAGACCATAGGGCACCTGACATCCATAGAGCCCTCCTTTACAATCCTCCCAGTGAAATAAGTGCAAAGAGGTCACTCACACACATTTTGTGTCCCTGGCCATGGCAGGGGGGTCGGAACTCGATGATCTTCAAGGTCCCTTCCAACCTTAACCATTCAATGATTCTGTGATTCTATGATTTTCTTCTCAGCTTTTTACTTTCCATGGGCAAGAGCGAGCTGCTCCTTCTTGTTATAAAATTCCCCTTGAGGCCATGAGAGATGCAGCCTGCTTGCTCCTGCCCCGGCCAGCACAGCCCCCAGCCCTGTCCGTCTCCGCTCAGCCCAGTGCCAAGGGATTTTTGGCTTGTTAGTGCCACTTGCCAGTGTCTATAGCCCCCCAGGCCACGTCTTGTCTGCTGAAATGACCAGTCCCTCAGTTAAACACCCTTTATTTAAGATCTTTCTTGGCATCAGTCACTGCTGTCGGTGGGCACCGTGGCTCCCTGCTCTGTTGCTAGTGCACAGACACGGGGCTGTGACCCAGAGAAAGGATCTACCCAGACATATTTCAATGCAAAATCAGCTTCCACCTGGGAAAAACCTGTGCTCCCTTCTGTCCGGGACACTACATCCTGCAAATAAAATCCCAGACTTGTTTGTGCCAAATCTCAGCCACCGGGACAGAGGTTTGCAAAGGGCACGCGCCCTGCGACACCCTCCCCATCTTCTCTTGCTGTCCCACTCACTGCATTTTTTTTTCTTTAGCTGTAATTTTTATCATCTACCTGCCTCTGCCCTGCTGGGAGCTCCTGGCCATGGGGGTTTGCTGCCTCTCGGCTCGCTGCCACCCGGATGGAGACCAATTCATCCCTGTACAGGAATTTCAGGCAATTCCTTGAAAATGCAGGGGCAGCACAGAGCTGGTACATACAAAAGCAATGTGGTATGAGCGAAGGGTGAAATCCCTGTGTACCGGTGCACTTCTGGCACTGGTTGTCCATGAACAACAAGCTGCCAAGCAGAAGCTCCTGCATTTGGAGAAGTCCAAGGGGGGAAAATGCCCAAGTCCCTGAGGAAGCAGAAGGTTTTTCTGTGCCGGTCACCTTTGCATCACATTCCTCCCCTTGCTCAGCAACTGCATTTTCCTCTCCAGTCGCTCAGCTGTTCACTTCCAGGATTTTTTTAAAGGTCCCCAGTGCTGCATGAGAAAGGAATAAAAGGGAATTTGGGGAGTTAGAAATGGAGGCATCTAATGCAATCCATGAGAGCATCGTTGGACCAGCAACACTGACAATGTTCAGAAACGTAACAGAGGTGCATATCCCCACTACCAGGGATTACATCAATTAGATCACTTATTGGGTAGAGTAAAAAAACTTGTGTTATAACAGTGAGTATTATTGGAGAAAGCGGGAGATAACCAACAAAGAAAACACCATTAGAAGTCTATCAGTGCCACACACACACAAAAAAATAAAGTTTGGGCTTGATTTTGGCACTGCACATGAACTCAAAACCAGCAACAAGGAGGTTGTTACATTAAGGGATGCTCCCCTGAAAATGAGCTTCATGTCTTTTTCAAGACAGCCCTGAAATCTTCCCCCCTTTCTGTAGCAGGGCAGCAGCTGGGCACGGCAGGGGGATGTGTGGGAACGCAGGAGTGGCTCATCTCTAAAATTGTACAGGGATCCTTTCGGATCATTTTTTTCACCTTGAGAGTACAAACTAATTTAGAAAGTTGTCTGTCTTGATGATCTACAAAATGTCTAACTAGAGATGAACTCTGACCTTTTGGGCACTTCAAAATAAACATTTGTACACCCTTAGATAATAAACACAAGCAAAGCCATGTTGGTGGCTTAAATGACAAAAAGATAGGGGAGCATCATTTTTGGAGAGCTCTTACAAAGTAGCTCAGGTTTTTTATACCTTTTGGCTCCCATGAGGAACTGTCAACAAGGTTTTCTGAACAATTTAGTTTAAATACCAAAGTTACTAAACAATTTGGGAATGGTATCTGAGAATACATGGTGTTGTCTTTACCGTCAATGAAGTGCTCTTTGTGAGATATTTTAATGTACAGTACCAGTGTTTTAACATGCAAAGAGAGGTTAGGCCCTACCTGAAGTTTATTTGGCTAATGTGTAACTGCGAATAGCAGAAGGGCAACAAACAAGAAGTGCTTTGGGGCTTATGGAAATCTCTGACTCAGGTTTGATGATACAAAAGTTGTCCAAAAGCCACAGCACTGGGATGAAGTAGACAAAACACTGTGAAGCTCAGCGCGCAGCATCCTCCCGCAGCGCAAAGGGAACTCGGACAGGTCAGAAATGCCACTGCTAATCCACTCCTCTGCGGGCAGCACACGCAGAGTGGGGCTTTGCCTCCTGCCTGCCACCACCTGCACGGCGAGAGGCGGCACCGTGGGGTGGGCAACAAGAGGGGGGGTTCCTCCAGCCTCCAGCCTCCAGCTGATGGGGTTCCCACTCCCAGCTACAGAGCTGCCACAGGGTTGGACACCATTGCTGTAGGTCCGTGCTGCTGAATTTGTTTTGGCTGGTCAGTTGGCTTTGGGGTTTGCACCTGTACAGTGAAAATCAGGATCTTGTGGTCATTGTGAACCTCATGTACAGGACTGACTTCTCATAGGGATCTTCTTGAAGAGTAGGACTTGCTCATTTTCCTTTCCTCTGTGCGTGTGTGTGTGCGTGTGCATGCATAATGTGCAGGTGTGCGAGTGTGTCTGAGTGCATATAAATAAGGCCTAATAATATCATTAAATTAATTCCTCCTGTTGCTATGGGAACACGCATTTACTATTGCCTCAAGCGTGTGCAGCAGAGGTAGGTGATAACGCTGACATGGGAGCAGATCTTTGGGCTTATCTTCTAACAAGTTTTCTTTTTCAAAGCAGACGGGGGGAAAAATCGGACCAGAGTGCATGAAGTCCAGAGGTGTAATTTGGGGAACTGGTGATCTTTTCCTGACTTGCAAATGAACCGGTCTTCACAGCTAATATTAGCAAGCCCCCCCTGGCACACCAGCCTGCACCTGGGGCTGCTTCCCAAGGAGATAAGCGGTGGGCTGGCAGGGTGGCAGGAGGAGGCAGCACAAAGCATCTGCCCTCTCTACACCTCTCAGTGATTCATTGGGTTGGGGGAGAAAAAATGCTCCTCCACGCCGGGTGGGGTTTGCTCCTGGACTATTGGTGCTCTCAAATCAGTGTCCCCATGCTGGACAGCCAATGTGCATACAGCCATCACCTCAATGATGGGCACTGTTTTGGAGGCATTGTGGTTCAAATGGTCTGGTGGTGAGGAAACCTCCACCCTGACCATCACCACCACCCCCCCTCCCCCCACCGCTGAGGGGCTGGGAGGTCTCACAGCAACAGCCTCAGCTTCCTCCTCCCCGTTTGCTGCACAGAGAGCGGTATTTACCCATAACTTCACCAGCAGGGCCATACAGCTGTCTCCCTGTCATGCACAGGTTACAGCCTTCTTGCTGAGATGGGCAGGTCACCTCAGGGACATTTTCTTCCTTTCCATGGTCACAGCAGGACTACGAGTCCTCTAAGCAGAAGGGCCTTCTTTCCCTTCTTTTGATTTCTAGTCCATATCTGAGCTCAGTGCAGCTCACGTCCAGCTCGGGGACACTGACCCCCCACTCTGCCTGCTGTGGGATATTTGCGAGGACAACTTTGTTTTGAAGGGTTTTCCCTGCTCCGCCTGTCCCCGCCATGGCATGTTGAGAAGGTATTAGCCAGTGTGCTCAGAAGAGGTTCGGTGCTTTTAGGGCAGCAATTGAAAAATGTTGAAATGGTCACATCCCTTTAGCAGTGCAACCGCGTTTAAATAATTTGTTATTAATTAAAATAGATTCATAGCATCGAATCAAGTCAATGGCTAAAAAAAGAAAAGTGTAATTGACTTACTGGACCCATTGCAAAACATTCTTTATCACTTGCTTTCCAAAATCGTGTTACATCACATTGGGTTTGCCTCTCTCTTACAATCTCATTACAATCTTATTGACGAAGGGTAATTAACAGCTTGAATGCAGAAACAGTGTGAATGAAATAATATTGTGGCCAGAAGAGCAGCTCTGTCAGGTTTCTGTTTGACCTGTGCTGGGGTGGAGTTGCAGACAAGGTGTCAGCTGGCCAAGACTGTGTCTTAGCGTTCAAAATGATGAGGGCACACAGGAGACGGAGATGGAGGACTTTGGGCATATTGTGACTTCCAGGCAATCAGATAATCGGCGAATAAACAGTTATCTGCTCATAAACCTCACAAAATGCAGTTAACACCTGGGTCCATCTCAGGCCAACAAGATATGACACATTTTGGCTCTGGCTCCCATTTTGTTTCATTTTGCTTGGCTTTTTCTCATTTCCATATTGTTTTGGACAAGGAGGGACCAGCAGTCCGCTGGGTCCCCTGTGTGCTGCATCCCATGGTCAGCCTGAGGAGTTCAGAGTAAGTGGTAGTGCCCTCCATGAGCTCCATGCATCCCTCGTTGCCTTGTAATGGCAGGGGATTGACAAAGGCAGATGTACCCAGTATGCAAACTACTACCTCTCCTGCAATCAGATATAAGGCTATGCCAGCCTGGAGCTGCTGGTCAGGACCACTTTTTGGGGTGAAAAGGAAGAAAAGGAAAACCTTTGCTATGCCACCTCAGGGGACACAGCTGGCCAGTATCTGAGATACTTGAGAGGAAGGCAAAAAAGCACATTGACAACTATTATAACAATAAAAAAATGAAGCCAGATGTGCAGTAGGGAAAAACAATTCCTTAAGACCATTTTGGAGGGAAAAAAACCTGCTATATCCTTTGAAGGCAAGCAGCAGAAGCCTTGATGCATGAGGGCTGAAGACCATTTCCCTAATGCAGAAATGCAGCGCCCTGCAGAAAGGTGTGAAGGAGCTCAAGAGCTGGAAGGACTCTCCACCCCAATGCAGACACCCACGCTCACCCAATTTAATCCTACCCATCCTTCCACACTCCCCAGAGCCTGGCTTATCGTGTAACTTTAAAATTATCACTAATTTTCATTTTAGCAAAGCAATTTCTGATCCAAAACTTAGATGCAAGAGTGGTTATCCATGTCAACCACCAACTCTTCCTTTGAGTTGCAGCTTTCCTAGACAGGGCTGCACCCTCCAAGGAGTGCATTCTGGGAGTTGTTCCCAAATGGCTTGCCTGGCCTTTAATCGTAACTGAAATGCATCTGCTCAGGTTACAGTCCTTCAACCAGAGGATCCCACTCTTCCTAGAGCGGTAGCTTGTCTTCTTGCTCCTTATGACACCACTAATCTTTGTGCTGGCTCTGAACTTTACCAGTTGTGGGGTGGGTTTTTAAATAATTTTCTGTTTTATTGATACTGGATGATTTAGAAAAAGATAATAATTACCAGGAGACATCAGTGAAGGTGGGAGCCTTTGATCTCCCCCTCCCCACACTTTGCACTACTTGCTGTGATCTGACAGCAAGTCAGGTTTTGACCCCTACACCATACGCCTTGGAACACCACGTCACGCAAATCTCTTGCATCACAATGTCACACAGTACCAAGTCACATGCTTTGGAGAAACCAAAGTGTGTTTTTCTGCATAGAGCTGTTTATCCCATCAAAGGGGTTGTCTTGTCCCATCACAGAGGGAAGGAAAAAGTTATGTGATCTGTCTTCTGAGAAGCCATGCTAACCACGTTTGTTAGGTTTGCGGTGTATAATACTTCCCTGATAGAGTTACCCATCCATCTTCTTTTTACCAGGATGGCTTCTCCCCAACAGGACATATTGTGGGAGGTTTGGGAACTTTTTTACAACATTTCTGGAACTGTATCTGCAAGAGCACCCACAGAATGATCTGAATGACGTCCAGGTGGCATCAACATTTCCACCATTAAACTCACGTTCCCAGCCATTGCATGACACTTTGGAAATCCGGCCATTTTAAAGCCCTAAATATACATCTGAGTGGTTGGTATTGCATTCTGTTTGCACAAGGTAAATGTCAACAGAGCCTGACCAGGGGTACCTAGGCAACAGCTAATTTTGAGGTCAGTGATTAACTCTTCTTTGTCAGAACGTAATTTACCATCAAATTATCTCTAGCTGAATATAGCACTTTCTGGATTAAAAAAGGCCTTCTTGCTATTTTTAGAGACTGAAAGCCATAATTATTAGTGGCAAGTGATGTTTGTGACATTTTCTCCTGGTTGAAACACTGATGTTCATGAGGGGAGCGGTCTCTTAGGGAGGCTCAACCCCTACTCCGGGATTCCCAAGAAGAGGAGCCAAAGGCTCAGCTCAGCCGCTGCACACCGTGCCGCTGTGTTTGTGGCCATAGCAGGGAGCAATCGATCTATATTTTTTATGGCACATATACACACTTCCTTGATTAGATAAAGAGTGGATGCTACCAATTAGCACATATATCGACAGCTTAGTAAAGTATCGATGCTCAACTTGCATTTTGCTCTTCGCCTCCCTCCCCAGAGCACTTTGCTACCTTCAGCTCTTCGAACTCCCTCATTTTTTCCATGAACTTTCAGCTGGTGACTCAACCCATAATTTTGAATTTAAAGCTCTCTATATTCCAGCACTGTGTTTCAAACCCATTCTGCTATCTCATAGGACTTTTTTGGAAATAATAGTGAAAACCCGATAGCGTATATTAAAAGGTCATCCTAGCGGTCACCTCAGGAAACAGACCCCTCCGCCGGGATACAGAGATTAAGCAATCGTCCTCCTGCCTGGAAAACTACTCATTTGTGATCTACATCAGTATAAGCATTTTTTCGGGGGGGTCCAAACAAATGGATGTTACACCACTGGACCCTGCCCTTGCACTCGCCACTGACGAGCCGAGCATGTGCTCCCCTACGGGGCGAGGAGGAGGGGAGCGGGCTGGGACCCCATGGGACAGCCATGGGCTTTGCTTACTGCCAGCACCTGAGCTTGGCTCTGCCCGTGGATTTTTCCCAGCTTTTCCTGCTGCTTTGGGAGATTGTAACCATCCCGGCCTCTCCGCTCTGCCCTGTAAGCACCCTGCAATGCTGATAACTTCAACCTTGCCACCTCTGCCTTCAGTTTACTTTTATATTAAAGCTGACACCACCAGGAAAAAAAAAGAAAAAAAAAAAAGTTTTCTGAGAATTTACAATTCTCTTTTACTGCCACAGCTAAATAATCATCAATTTGTTTCTTGCTGGCAGGGACCCAGGCTGTTGAGCAATAACAGGCTTGTTTTGAAGTTGCTTTAATTTGTTCTCTTAGAAGAAATGTCTTTGCTAAGTGTTGCCAAGCTGACATGTAAAGAAATAAGAAAGTATATTCGTATCTGGAAGACTCAAATAAAATATGTAAAGCACTCAGCATTATAATAATGAGGGTATTGGTTTCAACCCGAGTCATTAATGTCTCTGGATAATGTCTAATTTGACATATAATAAATTTGGTTGGGATGTATGGATTTGTGCCTGTGATGCCAAATTCCCAGGCCAAGCATCCCAGGACAACATTCCCACTGGTGGGCAGGGACCTTGCTTTCTCCCCGTACTGTGCCCAGCTACTGAAGGTACAGCCTTCCTCTCTGCAATAGCTCTTCACCCACTTTCTCGCCATTAACATACAAGATCCCCTCTTTTCTTCTGTGTCTTTTTCAGACACAATCTTCTCTGATGTCTAGGATGTCCCTCACTACCAGAAAGGCATTATGGTGCTGGAGCATGTCCAAAGAAAAACAACAAAGCTGGTGAGGGGTCTGGAGAACGAGTCTTACGAGGAGCAGCTGAGGGAACTGGGGTTGTTTAGTCTGGAGAAAAGGAGGCTGAGGGGAGACCTTATTGCCTCTACAACTACCTGAAAGGAGGTTGTAGAGAGGTGGGGGTTGGTCTCTTCTCCCAAGTAACAAGCAATAGGACAAGAGGAAATGACCTCAAGTTGTGCCAGGGGAGGTTTAGATTGGATATTAGGAAAAAAAATTCTTCACCAAAAGAGTTGTGAAATGTTGGAACAGGCTGCCCAGGGAAGTGGTTGAGTCACCATCCCTGGAGGTATTTAAAAGATGTGCAGATGTAGCACTTAGGGACATGGTTTAGTGGTGGACTTGGCAGTGTTAACGGTTGATCTCAATGATCTTAAAGGTCATTACCAACCTAAATGATTCTATGATTCTATGTCTTCTTATAGTTTAGTGAGCCAAGCCCATCCATGCTTCTTGGCTATCACCTTGTAATTACGTGGTCAGTTGAGCCCGAGAAGAGATTGCCTGTGGAGATGTGACAGACTCCATCACTGGAGTTTTAAGGGATTTTTGAGGGCATATTGGAAACCCCTCTGTCAGGAATGGCTTAAGTACAGTTGTTTTTTTACTGAGGCTGTGTGGAGATGGACCAGAGCAAGCACAGGGAAGAAAGCCTGACTACAGCCTTGTAGGGCAAGTGAAGATGGGGATTTTGGTCCTGCCTCAAAGGGGAAGTTTCTGTATTACATACAGTGACTGCTTAATGCCATATAGTTGCTGACCCGAATTTTTGGCAGGGTATGTAGTTAATTCATTCCTGTGGGAGATGTGAAGTAGGGAATCAGACCTCCCCCTCCATTTCCACAGGGACTTGTGCAGTCACTAGGTGAGTACCTAGAGGGCTGTGTCTGGACAGACATTCTCTCCTAGATGTTTAACAAATGGCTGAATAAGCCTTGCTCAGGTCTCTAAAAGCAAGGACACGGCTACCGATTTTGGGGAGAGAGTTCTAGTGCAGATCCTTCTTGGTCAGAGGTGCAGCTCTGCTTCCTCAGCACATCCCTCTGTCCAGCTCCATGGAGGTCAAGGCTGAGCTTATTCCCTTTCCCATTTGCATCCTATTCTGAGCTCTACCTGCTCAAGGGATCCACAGCATTGGGATTCCTGGCTTAGAAATAGATTTTTTTCCTATTTTGTGGGAGTCACGTACTTTATTGTAGTTACCCAAGCCCTTTATAGGGACTGCCCCACAGAGCCGGTTCTGTGCTGTAGGCAGGGAAATTGCTCCTGGGTGATGATGGGGCTGTCTTCTTGCGATTTCTAAGAAAGCAATTTCAGAGAGGAAGATGGGCACAGTGCTTTTTCCACAATGAAATTTATTTTTAGCTTGCATTCTAGTATCTGGAAAAATTGTTCTCAAAGTCGCTATTAACTTTAATGAAAAAAATATATCTACACCCTCCAGTGTAGCAACTAATCAGCAACTTATAGGATCACATGAAACAATGAAAACACTGTAGTGAAATAAATTTGCAGCTTCTTTTTACAGAGCTGCAAAAAGACATTGGTTAGGTAAACTCAGGACTTCCTCACTTAGATGTGCAGAAAAGCCCTTGAACAATTTGAAGGCTAGTTTGAAGCCATTTAAAAACTTGAGCAAAAAGGCTCTGGAAAAGTTTAAAAGAATGAAAACAATAAAAGACCTTGTTCCATTGCACTTGATGACACATCTAACAATGAATGACCTTTGCCGCTGCTGATTTCTTTCCATCAACAGAACAAGCAGGGTGAGGAAGGAAAAGTTGCAAAATATGTGTATTTAGCTTCAGTATATTCATCACTAATCTCTAGAAATAAACAGAGTGGACCAGAGGCTATCTTTTTCAATAAAGGTAAGCAATGACTGTGCCTTTCCTAACAAACTCTATACAAAGCCATGTGCAGCTCTTTTAGCATCCAAGTGTTGCTGCCAAACGTTCTTCCTTCGGAAGCTGAGCCTAGCTGGCTGGTGGAAGTGAGCTGACAGATGTGGAGACTGCTAAGCAGATGTGTAGCTTGCTCTCATAGTCACTGGGTCCCTACCAAAAGACGATAGGAAAGCTCAAGCACCTGAACAAAAAAGGTCTCTGGGTGGTGAGCACTCAGAAGCAGCATCTCCCAGGGAAGAGTCCCCACCTGACCAAGCTTAAGAGATCAAAGCTGCATCAAAAACTCATCCCATCTGAAGTGGGAGTGGCAGGAGAAGAAGGGTTCATAGCCTGGGACCGTGCCACTGGCAGCCACGGGCAGAACTGGCAGCTGCCAAAACTGTGGGATGGGGCAGGGAGAGGGGAAGCTGGGTGGGAGTCCTACCCCCCAGAGGAAAAGGGGTGGAGGAAGGCTCTCACTTTAAATTGTTGCAAAGTCCTTTGAGAGCCACAAGTGAAAGCTCAAGATAGTGTTTGCTATGCTTCTGTCTATTTTTCTGTACATATCTACATTTCCATTTTCTTCTCACTGAAAAAGAAAGGCATGATAGGTCAAACTCTGCAGGTTTCAACCTAAGGTTCGGTTTGAATTCATCCCTGACAATAAGTATTTGTTGCACAATTTAAAGCAGATTTTCACCAGCTTATGTGAAGTTTGTCCCTGTACTTTCTGCTAGCAATTCAGAGAGCACATAAGACATAGTACCACTTTCCAAAGTGCCCGTAAAATCCACTGGAGAAATGCAGCTTTGTGAATGCAACAGAGTACACCAGGATTTTCACCCCAAGAACGTGCTAGAAAAAGCATGGTAGTTGTGTTCATGCGTTTATGCAGTCCCATATAGCCTTACTGTGCAAGTAAAATAGATTTTACAGACATGCAGGCTGTTTTCTGGACTGTATCTGCATGAGGGACAGAGCAGCCAGGCAGCTGAACACTCATCCCGAGTGGCACCATGAGTGCTCCATCAAGAAGCCCAGTCAAGGACCGTGTGGGAAACGTGATGTGTGGAGGAGAAACAGGACTGTGTAGGACGCGATTGAAATTCTAAATGGTGCCTGAACCCCTCTGAGGTTTATGTCGTCAGTAGGTTTTGCAATACAGCATGTTTGCAGGTGGACACCTGTGTAAATCTGAAGGATCAGCCAGGGGGTATCGTTAACGAGGACCTAGTCATTGGTGACACCAGGTGACGAGGCTGAGTTCACCAAGTCAGGAAAATGATAAACTTGAAGAGGTGCCTAAATGGATCACTAAGTGTTTAAAACATCTTTTCATGCCAGCTGCGTAGAAATCTCTGAAATGTCAGCGCTGGTTAGCTCACCATCTGTGTTATCCCCCTCTCTCTCCCCCTCCTCCTGCCTTTATTTTAAGGCTCCTTTATGTTGCGAGAGGAAAAATGACTCTTCGATATTTTCAGCCTGTTATTGGAAAGATAAATTTTGAAGCGCTTCTTTTTTTTTTTTTTGGTTCCAACTCATGCTATGTAAAGCACATTTAATAATACTTAACATTTACTCAGCCTACTTATTAATCATTAAAGAATACCAACTATCAAAATAATCCATAGTTAACCGAAATTAAGTAATCACATATTAAAATTACACCACAACATTACTCAGCTCTCCGAACAGATGTAGAAATCAAGCGGAGAGTTTTTAGATGGGTTATTTCAGCAGCTTTTTAATTTTGTTGCTGCTTAATTTTCAGAAAGTCGCTAAGATAATTACTGAGTTATATCATACCCTGTGCTTAGGTATGCGCTGCTGAAACACAGCTTTTTATTTTTATGTCCTCCTGTGAGGTCTGCGGATCCAGTCTCAGCTAGGAAGCCAGGATGAGAACAGCTTGATGGCAGTGCAGGGGGTCTGGACAGACTTCTCTCTCCGCTGCTCCTTATGGTGCGGTGGCAAATGAGCGTGGCTGTCAGCTGCCGGCTTTATCTGCTCTTCGAATCCTCTTTTTCCCACAACCAGTTAAAATCACGAGCAATCCAGATGGCTCACCTTTGGTTGGAATGACTGATGCAAGAAGCTGTACTAAGAAGATAAAAGGCCTTTAACGATAGCTCTGGAAATATAAACAGTTCCCGAGGAGGTGTAACCATTTCAATAAGTGTGGAGCTGGTCACTAACCCCACCAATTGCTACTCGGCAACGTGAGGGAGATGAGGGAGATGCACAGCGCTGCTCGCTGAGCTCAGTAAGAACCTGACATGGACTGTAAGAGCATCCTCCTCTTGAAAGGGTAAAAGTCCAGAGAAATGCAGGGACTAAAGAGCCGGAAGAACTCAGAAAACACCTGACAACAAGGTGCAAAGTCAAGCTGGACACATGCATCTCCCTTTCGGAGACACACTGCAATGTTTGAACAATTCTTTCACTGAGTGAAATACGTGGCAGCAGGTAAGGGCTGTGAGACTGGACTGGCTCGGAGGTTAAAAACCCTTTCTACATCTTACTCTGAGATCCTAATGCTTGCACGAGGTTTCACTACACATGAAATGACTTCTGCCTTGTTAGCATGGGCTCTCACAGAATCACAGAATTTCCTAGATTGGAAAAGACCTGTAAGATCATCTAGTCCAATCATTAACCTAACACTGACAAGCCCACCACTAAACCATGTCCCTGAGTGCTATATCTACACAACTCTTAAACACCTCCAGGGATGGGGACTCCACCACTGCCCTGAGTAACACATTCCAATGGCTGATGGCCCTTTCAGTAAAGAAATTCTTCCTAATATCCAATCTAAACTTCCCCTGGCTCAACTTGACGCCATTTCCTCTTGTTCTGTCGCCTTTAACTTGACAAAACAGGTCGACTCCCACCTCTCTGCAACCTCCTTTCAGATAGTTATTGAGAGCGATAAGGTCTCCCCTGAGCCTCCTTTTCTGCAGGGAATGTTTTCAGTTAAGGAAAATGTATTTGAGAACATAGAGGTTTAAAATCACATATGTCCAGAATACAAAAAGCATACACTGCGTTACGATATACATGCTATCATAGAAAAAACCTGCCACGTACTTGTTTCCCAGAGGTATCAGGTTGGTCAAAGATGTGACAAATCACCCACAATCGAGACCTTCCACACCACATTTCATTACTGAAAAGCAGATAAATTACAGGTTTCTCCCTATGCTTTATAGATGCCACAAAAATACTGCAGATCTTACGGTTTCATTGTGGAGCTCAGCTGGTTCGTGTTTGTTAACCTGACTTGCTCAGTTTGAATGGCACCATTTTTAACCCATTTTGAAAAATGCCTGGAATAATTTATTCTGCCACAGCCATTTTAATTAATGTTGAAATAAGCCACCTCTGTTTGGGGGCTAGATTGGAGGATTTCTTCTGGGCAAGGCCAAAATTTTACTTTACCTTGGATTTTACCTTACCTTCTTTTGCCTTGCTTGGTAGCACTTGTTTCTGCCCGCGGGTTCTTGTGGGCTCGCTCTTAATCTTAAGCCAAGAGAAGGTTGACCATACCCAACCCGTTCTCTACTTGGCAAAGGGAATAACATAACACGGCATTTTCTGAACTATAGTGGGGGCACATGACCAAGTGCTTGAGCCATGCAGACTTGCAAACCCTTCTTAAACCTTCTTGCAACTGGTTTTGCTGCAGCTATAAATGGTGTTGTAACACCTGGATAGGCATGGGAGAATATGCAGCAGCGAGACATCAGGCAGGACAAGGGGCTGCGGACACAAGTTGCTGTGAAGGGAAGTCCCACTAGATAAAATGGAAAAATCTTTACAGTCGAGGGCAAAGTACAGGTGCAGGTTGCCCGGAAAGGTTGTACAATCTCCTTCCTTGGAGATATTCAGATCGGACTGAACAAGACCCTGAGGAAAACCTTTGCACGGTTGATGCTGTCCCTGCTCTGAGCAGGTGGTGGGACCACAGAGATGCCCCACACCTGACCTCCACAGGTCCTTTCCAAATTAAACCATTCTGAGCTCTGTGTTTCAGAAATCTTGGGAAGCAACGGCTCCAGTTGTTTACAGAGATACAAAGTGTCCACAGCTTGTCTTGGTAATAGTGTTCAGCCTGCAGGAGGACGTGGACGGGGATGGATGTAATGAATGCTGACACTCTAATTCCCTTTGAATGTGCCCACCTTTTACCGCGACACGGCTGGTGTGCCACCTCCATTTGGACTATCCAAGACAGTAAACACATTTTCTTCCAATGATTTTTTTTTTCAAAATTTTGTCTAAATTGTTTGCATGCTGTTCCCATAACCGCGAGGTCATTTTATTTCCGCATTCTTTTGACCAGCAGCTACAGAACAGACCCGCTCTCCCAGGCTGGGGAGGGCACCTTTTTGGCTTGTCCCCTTAGTGGTAGGGAAGCCACGATGCTGCAGATGGAAACCGCCCGCTGCCCGCATCTCTTTGGTGCTGGGTTTGGTAGCGATTGGCACGAGGCTGGTACCCTTCGCGGCTTCGATCCGCGTGCTTTAGAGAGGAAATAGAGCGGCTGCTGGGTCACCGTGAGACACAAAGGGTGAGAGGAGGAGAGAGCTGGTACTCTTCACGCCCATGCAATTGGGTCTTCTCTGGTTTGACCTTGATATTTTGGGGGACCTCAGGAAATAGTGTGGGTGCTTTGGCTGGTAAATAGATTGTTAACCATAGAGTATACCTTTTTCGGAGGGTGTAAGTGTGAAGCAGGCATTTTCCCGGCAATTCACGGCGCTATTTGGAAACATTCACATTCGGTGGTGCACAAAGCTCCCCGCTGGGCTCCGAGCCACTACAGCGAGTGCTGTACGAACACAAAACTTGCCGTCTTCACCCCAAAAAACGCGCTGTGGGCGGCTTTCAAGGCGGGTAAAAAACCTACTGCCCAGCGCAGGGGGGGGGAAACCGGCAGCGGGAGAGGAGAGCGCGGGGCGGCCGAGCGCTCCTCCCGCCCGGCGGCTGCGGGGACCTGCGCTCCCTCCTTCCCTGCTCCAGCCCCGCACCAAAACCCCCCACCGGGCTCCGCGCCTCCCCCCGGGCATTGCCCCGGAGCTCAGCGGGACCGGGGGCAGCCGCCACCCTCTCCCCCTTTCCCCTCTGTTGACGTCACGCCGCGGGGCGGGGCGAGGGGCGGGGCGANGGAGCGGCCGCCCTCCGGCTGCCGGCCGACGGCGGAGGAGGCGGCGGCGGCGGCGGTGGCAACGCTTCGCTGGAGCTGTCGTCGCGGCCCCCCGCGCCCGCCACTCTCAACCCCTGGGATGTGATGCTCTGCGTATCCGGCACCGCCATCGCCTGCGAGAATGCCCTGGTGGTGGCCATCATCTGCTACTCGCCCGCCCTGCGCACCCCCATGTTCGTGCTGGTGGGCAGCCTGGCCACCGCCGACCTCCTGGCCGGCCTCGGCCTCATCCTCAACTTTGTTTTCCAGTACGTGATCCGCTCCGAGACAGTGAGCCTGCTGACGGTGGGCTTCCTCGTCGCCTCCTTCGCCGCCTCCGTGAGTAGCTTGCTGGCCATCACGGTCGATCGCTACCTCTCCCTCTACAACGCCCTCACCTACTACTCGGAGAGGACGGTGCTTTGCATCCACACTATGCTGGCGGGTGCCTGGGGGGTCTCCCTCTGCCTGGGGCTGCTGCCCGTCCTGGGCTGGAACTGCCTCCATGACCGCGCCGCCTGCAGCGTCGTCAGACCCTTGACCAAGAGCAATGTGACGCTGCTGTCTGCCTCTTTCTTTCTCATTTTCCTCATCATGCTTCATCTCTACATTGAGATCTGCAAGATTGTTTGCAGGCATGCCCACCAGATAGCTCTCCAGCAGCATTTTCTGACTGCTTCCCACTATGTCGCCACCAAAAAAGGAGTTTCTACCCTCGCTATAATCCTCGGGACTTTTGGAGCCAGCTGGCTGCCTTTTGCCATCTACTGTGTAGTGGGGGACCCTGACTACCCTTCCGTGTACACGTATGCCACACTCCTGCCTGCTACCTACAACTCCATGATCAACCCCATCATTTACGCCTACAGAAACCAGGAAATCCAGAGGTCCATGTGGGTGCTCCTCTGCGGCTGCTTTCAGGCTAAAGTGTCCTTTCGCTCCCGGTCCCCCAGCGATGTCTGAGTGACTTTTCTCTCTGTCGTACCGCACCAAGTGACAATCTACCCAGTGAACTATTACAGTGCCTGTTCTAAACTTCAAACGTCATGAAGTCATTGGAAACATGCTTAAGTATTAGCACTTTATACATGTTTGTATCTCTGAGAGTGGTTCAGGGTATGGAGTTTTGGGTTCTGTGAAAAAAAAAAAAAGTGGTTGTATATAAATTTGCACATCACATTTGTAAAGTGAAGACATTCCGATACTGCTTAATTATAGCACCTTATTTCTAGCTGCTGACCTGCCAAAACAGTGTTGCCTTTCTGAGGGGCAGAGAAAGAAAGTGGTATTTGTGTTGTATTTGTACATGTGTGTGTTTGGGTGTGTGTATGTATGTATGCGTGTATCTATACTTTGCTGCACAATATTGATAAATTATTACATTTTGTATACAAATAAAAACATTTAAGATGTAATATACGTTTGTGTGTCTAGATGCTTTTAGAAATAAGAGGGCTTGCAAATTTGCCAGTTGAGCAAAGTCCCTTTGTTTACTTTTGAAAGCTCCCTGTGTAATTCTGCCTAAAGAGATCATCATTCACTATGGAGATGAAATACTGCACCAAGAAAGGCACCTTCCTGCTTGCTTGTTTGTTTGGTCTCTTCTTTACTCTGGCAAAGAGAGAGTAACAAAGAGCACAAACTCCTTTTTATTCTCCAGCAACGAAAGAAACACAGAGCCCCATCAAATAGGCGGCCAATTACAGTTATTCTCCAAGTTTCCAGTAGCTTTCATTTTCAGGTTATAAGTTAGCCCTTTATGATACCGCTCCATTAAAAAGTTATCAAACTGTAGGGAAAAATCAGACTCTAAGCTGGGCTCCTTTTTTCCTCTTTTAGTCTAACACTGGAAGGGAAAAAAGGAAAATTGTAAAAAAGGCACAGTTTTCTTTCCTAAAAGCCTGTAAAATGCCACAATAAATTGATTTTCCTTATCATCCACAGTTCTGAGGGGAACCTGAATTTTTTCTCCTCCTCCTTTTTTTTTCGGACTGCATGCTGTAGAAAAATCATTTAAGTGCATCTTTGCTGTCTGCCTGTCTCGGAGCAATATACAGTTTTCTGATAAACCCATGGCTTAGTGGCTTCAAAGTGCCCATCAGAGGTCAACACCGTTCAGAGTTTGGAAACACTTCTTCACTCAGGTTCAAATTCACTGGTGACTGATTTATTTAGAGCAATAACACATGCGGCAGATTTCAGAAGCAGTGTTGCTGCTTATTTATTTATAGTTATGCTGCATTTACATCCCGGTTATGTTATAGTTTATCGCTATCATTTCAATTTGTATTTAAGGGCTGACACAGATTGCTTTTACAAGCACAGTACCATACAAAAAGTTTGGACTAATGTGTTTCCCAGCTTATGACTGGGCAATGCACAAAGCATTTGCCTGCTGGAGCAGCTGGGGCCACAAGGATCCAACAAGCCTCAGCGAGGCTGGCAATCAGTAATGCTGTATTCATGTGGGTGCAAGTAGTATGAAAATCAGTATCATTCCACTGATAATACAAAGACATTTCATTAAAAAAAAAAAAAAACAACAACAAACCAACCTGTATTCCAGACTCCACTAGCCTTATTTTTTTTTAAATCAATTCTAATAATCACAAATGTGACATTGTAATTGATGAATACCTTCAGGCACGCAGTTCATCAGGGCACTGTTGCAGTGATGTTACAAATATGATTTAAACCAGATCTTATGATAGGTCAAAACGTTGCTCAGACAAAGAACTCTAAAGTTGCTAGTGAGAAAGGTTCCTCCCTCCCCCCCCTTTTAAGCCCTCATCTCATATGCTGCATCTAAGCTAGTAAATAAAAGAGGGCAAGGCCTGCCCTCTAGCCTTGCAGCCGGGTGGCACAGAGTGTGTCTAAGCTCTTTCCCCCCTGCAAAGCCAGGGACCAAACTGCTGGCTGGAGCATCCTGACCCCTCTCTAGTAACCTGCACAGGCTCAGCCAAAGATGCTGTATCATTCACGGTAGTAACTGCTGAGAGAAAAGACCGGCGAGTGCCTCGGACTGCTGAAACCTGGCAAAACTTTCCAGTAAAACTTGAAAACTTGCCATCTGCTAGGCTTTAGGCTCATAAATCTTTGTCATTCCTGTGTGAACCGCAGTAAAACTGCCGGGCAGGGTTGCCATCGATTCCTTTACTGAGTGTTTCCTGCAGGCAGCACTCCGCACTGGGATGCAGATCCCCACACCCCGGTGCTGATACTGCACCCGGTGTGAGATGCTGAGTAGGGCCTGGGAGCCCCGTGCAGGCTCTGAAGAACAGTATCGGCTCTAAAAGCCTCCAGGAAAAATTCCTTATGCGTACTTTTAGACCCTGAAGTTAGGGAGGTGGAATCTGCCAGAGACCACTCCTGATGCCACCTCCCTCCATTAACACTGTCAGGACCCGGGCACGAGGGATTTTCACCATAAATTCATTCAGCAGTGACAATCTGTATAAAAATTAGATCTAGAAAAGTTAGATAAATAGAATCCTTCTTCAGTAATAGACCACTTAATCCAGGAGCGAAAAGGACTTAGGTGAGTTACTTTTCTGTTTTTAGACCAACATGTTATTTGCTTTGATTAATTTTTTCTTTTACTCTATGACCGCATTTTCAGTTTACCACTTTCCCCAATGATTTACTGTATCTACAAAATAAAGCTGGATCTCTCCTGCTAAAAATGTGACATGCTCAAGGTATTTCCCTGAGCACTCTTCCCCTCTTCTAGGAAGCGAATTTGGGTTACGGTGATCTTAGCCATTAATTTTGTCGGGACAATACAAATGTGGGGTTTTTTTTCTATATACTACGTTTTTGCTGACTCACAATTTCTGGGAAAGACTAAGGCAAAAGAGGAGAGAGTATTTTGATAGGGTTTGGTTAGCCCCGAGAGTGGAATTGACGTCAACCCACTCGCAGTAAAATACGGCCTTTCATTTTCAAAGCGAGTCCTGATCTGCGGGGACACCTGAACAGAATAACATAAAGCAGGCTACATCATCTCTTGTCTCCCCAAATAACATCTCACTTTAGAAAAAGAAAAACTGCAATTCCTCTTGAAGAAGTCCAGGAATTATATATAGCACGATGCCTGTATTTTCCTTGCTGAGTTTTTTATTGAAACAGCAGACATTTATGGTGTTACATGAAAAATGGTGTTACATCTGCCGTATCTGGACCCACAAACTCCTCCTGTTGTCAGACAGTGGCATTTTTACCTTGATCCTGAAATGATTTGTGGAAGACAAAAACTCCTGGAGCCCCCATTGCCGGTTGGTGGGCAGCGCATCGCCGTGACCCCCCAGGCAGCCCCGATGGGGAGCCAGCTAGGGGGACAACCAGGTACCGTGTCTGATCTTGTATTTCCAAAAGCCAACGGACAAATTTGCCTGCTTAGAGGCTGCAGAACTGCAACAAGAATTGCCATTACCACTGGTGAGCACTGATTGTTCCTTGTCCCTGTGGGCCCATGTGCTCAATGGTTTTTACGTTCTCCCGTCGCTGGTGCAGGCTGTGAGGGGAGAAAACACACACTGAGTTAGGTGCAAGGATCAGGCCCAATGTTTGGTAATGATATATATTATATATATGAAAACGGAAATGAGATTTCCTGCTTTACCACCCTTAAAAATTCTTTGGCTTATTCTGAAGTAGATGAAATAATGTCAGTCTTGGTCTAAAGAGCTCTCAGCATGCTCCCGCTAAAACCAGTGATGCTCTATTACACATCAGCCAAGATAATGACAGTATCTCATTATAAAAAAATACCATTTTGAGGCAGGAAGTCCTTGGCCTCAGCTCCAATTTTCATTAGAAACTAATGGTTTATTACTAACCTTGAAAATCTTACGGGACTTGCAGTGCCTCAAAAGGCCAGATCCTAGTAATTTGGCTTGCGTGAAGTGCCTCTCTGTGTGATTAGCTCCCGCATTTTGGTGGGAACAATTACAGAAGGAAGAGCACAGCTCTGGTGAGGAAGCCTGGTGGGGAGCCGGGCCGAAAGCCCCCCACAACGCTTGATTTTCTGTGGGGTTTCTGCCGAAATCGGTGGTGTAACGGTGGAAACGAGACCGACTCTGCAGGCTGCTTTGTATGAGTCACTGTATATTAAAAAGCCAGCTGGATTCAAAATCACAGGTCAAACAAAACCTCTTTATTTAGCTAAGCAAACAAAAGGACAAAACACTTTTAAACCTGAAAAGTGAGTCTGTACATATTTTTATCAATGTAATGATCCACAGGTACTAAGTAACACCCGGTGAAGCACTAGAAGCTCCAATCTCCATTCTGCCACTCTCATTTTAAAAGGATACATTTTTTTAATGAGGTAAAAATAATTTCTGATAGTGCAGCTGCTTCTAAGCTCTTCAGCTAGCTTTGGTGGCAGTCATTTGAAAAGAAAAAAAAAAGACAAGGGGGAAAACAAAAAAAAATTTGTTTTCTCCTTCTTGCTGCTTCATGATGGAGACATGCAGCTCGGAGGGCACGGAGTGACCGAGCGGGTGCAATTCAGCTCTGCACAGAGGACGAGCACATCTGAAGCTCACCTTAACTCCTGCTGGGTTTGCTTGTTTGGGGGACACTCTGAGTTGCGAGGTGTCTCCCCATTGCCTGGTCCTCAGCGAGTGACCTCCTCCCTGGGACCTGCTGCAGCTGAAAGCTCCTGAGCTGCTGCGTTTTGCTCAGGAGTGCCGCGCAAAACCCCCTTGGGTGGAAAACCGACACGCATTTCCCTGCCTTCTCAACGTTTAAACTCTTTCCTCTCACTACAGAAAGCTCTCCCAGGGAAACATTCCTCCAGGGGCAGTTTCATTTATCGAGGGCAGTAACGTATAACCCAACTGCTGCCGGGGTGCCTGGAGAGCCGTATGCGCTGACTCAGCACTGACAGCAGATGTGGCAACCGGTTGAGCAGAGGCAGGTCTGCTCCGGTCAGCTCTGTCTGCTGCAAGGAAGTGACAGAAGGCGGCAGGAGGTGATGCAATGATGTGGTCTCTGTGTGGGGTCCACAAAGACTGTTAGTGAAGGGTTTTTTTCCATCAGATTCCCATCCTTTTTTTCTTTTTTTTTCATTCTAGTTTGTTGGCACCATACTACACGTGGTGGGAGAGAAAGAGAAAAGACGAAGGTGCTAGTATTTGCATTAGGTGATGAGCGCAGTGGTTCAAGGTGTCACACACAACATGGAAAAAGCTCCTCCAGCAGGTACCTCGGATACACCAGCTGAATGCAGAGCGCCCTTCCAGCATTGGGTTGGTGGTGCACATGACAAAAAAGACCAAAACCGTTTCTTCATTGCAGCATCATTTGAGTTATCATCAATCCTAGACCCCTCAACTAGACAACTGCAAGGGCAGGCGGATCACTTGAGCTGTCCAACCTAATGCTGCACAGCCTTGTGGAAGAATAAAGCATAGTCAAGATCCACCTTCCACCCTGCTTTTGAGCCCAAGTAAGCTTCTAGCTACCAGCCCAGGCTTGGCAATCACCTACAAGATAACATGCCTCTTCTATCCCCTGCTTCTCCTGCGTCCCTGACATGAGGTGCGGGGGCAGAGCATCCTTGCACCATCCCTCACACCTTCTCCGTGCAAGCAGAGGGCTTCCCAGCAGCTGTCCCCATGGCACGGGCCTCCTCTCTGCCCAGGCAGGACAGAATCTGGGGCTGGGCACTGTACACACCATCAGCCCCTGCACCTGAGCCCAGCCAGCCTTGGTCGCTCCATGCTCCTTGCTGTTCTCCTTAAAGAACGGACATTTTCCTTTGTTTTCAGACAAAGGAGCCTATGTTTCTGTCATGCTTATTTGGGTTAAGGGCAAGAACATTAAGCATCCAATCATGGTACATCAAATGCATGAAAAAGAGCAAAACCATTAAAATAAAGAAACAAAAATTTCCCAATGGTACACAAACCAAAAGGTGTCCTCAATGCCTTCGCTATGTCGTAGTCGTGTTTGTTGGCTTCTCCTTGTCTTTCCATGTGCTTTATGTCAACCACACTGATGGACTGCTACGCTAATCTGTTACCTGACATGAGCGCTGGTTTGTGCCTCTACACCTCCAGAAAGCTGTGCCTTGTTATGGGTCTTTTGGTTACCAGAGCATCTCCTGAAGGTGCTGTTTTCTACAGCAGTGTGAGATGAGGCAAGCTTGCTCTCCATCTCACTCTTAGCTGGGTACAGCGTCAGCACCTGGCTGATGAGGAAAATACCTGGAAAAATACCTGCCAACATTTGACTGCACTTTGGTTCCCAGTTTTTACCCATTTCTGGTGCCCACAGGCATTACAGGAGGTGTTGAGTGGAAACAGCAAATCTGAATAACTGTTAAGGGGACTTTTTTCCGAGTCAAGCTGTATCTTTCTACACGTGCATTTCTTTATGTAAATGCATTTCAACTATGTAAATAGGAATTACAGTTCTGTAATCAAGAAAAAGAAACAATAGTGTGTGAATTGAGCTCCTGATTCTGAGTTTATGTACCTCCCCATCATTACTCAGAAAGAAGAAAGGATTCCTCATTTTCCTTGGTTAGCATGTAAAATCTGTACAATGGCAGATTTTTAGAGATGTGTCAGCACTTAAAAGTGAGGATCAGAATTAGGAAAATTATTTAAGCACCTGTCTTCCTATAGGGGAACCCCTCAGCAGTCTTGCTTACTGACTGGACCTACAAGTACCAAATCAATCGGCTGCTTTACATTTTTATCCTCCGCCTCCTTATAGCCGGGCAGCAGCCCGTGCACAAGGTGCTTTGCTTTTTCCCAGCCCAAGCAGCCTGGAAGCTGCTTGTTCCCCCTAAACTCGGCAGGGATTCAGGAGCTCTGTGTCCTTACAACTGTGTTTCCCATGGAACACCATGTGGGATAAGAACAATCCAAGTTTTTTGTCTCTGCACTGGCCAACGTTTCCGCAGGCTTAAATTCCCTGCAGCAGAGGAAGGGGCTGAGCCCAGGATATTGGCTGAAAGGTTTTTTTTATGCAATGGAGGTTTATCAGCACTGTGGGAAACACTTGTTTCTCTAGCACAGGGTGTTTTGGTTCAACGGTGCGGGGACGACAGGGGTGGGCTGGCTGCCGTGCTTCAGGCACAGGGGCTGGATGGGGTCAGGAGGAGGCAAATCGGCTCTGGGGGAAGGAAAGAAATTCTGAGCTGGGGGAATATTTTCATGCTTTTTTCCTACTACTCACTGTCTAGTTCCTGGCTGGTTTAAAACAAAGTTGTTTTTCCTAGGAAGGAGTTTCTCCAAGTGGCCTCCCAGTTGTGTGGTTCCTTCAGTTTGTAGCTTGATTGAAAGAATGAGTTTTTTCAGGGCAGGTTTGAAAAAAGGTTTTAAAAGTTAGCTTGAACCTTGTGTCTTTCTTGAGATAAGGCTTATTTTGCATGGATCAGTACTTGTTTTCTCACTGACAGGATGATGGCATGCAGATTAATTGTTACATTTAAAACCGAAGCAGAAGGAGAAGCTCTGGAAACATTCTCCAAGATGTAGATTGTTTGAATAAAGGTTCAGTCTCCTATAAAATATAATTAGATCTAGGACACATTTGGAATGACCAAAGTTTTTTAATGATCACTTTCAGTGACGCGTTACCCTTTGCATCATGATGACATAATGTGACTGTATACCTCCAGGCAGATATCATTTGTCACTTCTAGTTGTTGCTGCTTTTTATAGGAAGACATGCATCTAGGTAGTACTAAGGTGTTGTCAAAAGAAGTTTCTTCTGTCAGAAATTAGATGTCTCATTAAATATGGGGACCTTGCTCCTTCCAATATCAGTTTCTGACTTTGGATACTGCTCAAATTTTTCTTAATCAGTAGGAAGTTAACTTTTCCTAAAGCATTTACGATTTTTTCAAACAGTTGGTGTACCCTGTTTTATATGTAGTTGTGCAGTGGCAAATAAGAAAAATGGGAGACAAATAAGTTAAAAGGTCTCCACCTCTCTGTACACTTCCTGTTCTATAAACGGCTCAAAGGAAACAATAAAGTTGATTGAATTACACTGCCAAAAATAAACACATCAGAAAGCCTTTTGCAGGGAGGGTTTGGGGATGAAGTGTGACCTGTGCGCTAAGCATAAACCTGACTCTGAGCAGCTCCTCAACTTGGTGGCTGAAGATGGACTCCCTTCTCCCAGGGATCTGAGCTGCTCCGTGGCACTCAAAGACCATCATGTGGGAGACAGGTATTTGCAGAGCAATCCGTTGTACGAGGCCTCGCTCATAACGCTGGAATAGTGAGCTCTAAGAGTAATCAGATACTGCCTATTTGTGAATGGGAACAGCTAATTGGGTTATTTTCATTTGCAATGAAATTGGAGATATTAGCATACTTTGTTATAGTTGCTATGCTGTCAGACAGGATCAATTCCATGGGAGGCGTGTTTGGGGGAAATAAAGGCTCTGTGAAGCAGCACAATTCTCCCAGCCCTATTTTGGTAAATACACTGGTGCGAGCTTGTCTGCTGAAACCCGCCAGTGCTTTAGGATCACGTGGTACTTATTGTGCCAACTAGAACATCTCTGATTTTCTTCTTTCATAAGATATTTATAGAAGTTAGGGAAGGCTCTGAGTCTGCCTTCAACATCATTGAAACTAGGACCTCTTGCCTGACCATAGGATGGTCAGATCTATAAGAGCTTCCCAATTATACTCTTCCATCCAGACATGTGTGGTCTGAAATGAGCACTTGTTACTTTCTCTGAGCAGGCAGAAACATGCTGAATCTGATACTTGACTTGGCGATGTCAGTCCAGCTTCTCTATCACGCAGGCACCAGAACTAGTTTTCTGTCCAACCAGTTGCTTATCCCGTTTGCCTGCCAAGCTACGTGGCTGTGTTTCCACCTCTCCAGCAATTCCCTGGTGCCTCAGCCAGTGCTGAGCAGGGCACGAGCCCCTCAGCACCCCCTCCCCATTTTATCCCTACCAGAAACTGAGGAGTGTGTTGGGCTGTGGGTGCTTCTCATGAGTACAGCATAACCAGAGAGATCAAGACACAGAGAGTGTCTTATCCCACTCTGTGGAGCATCCCTACATAGTAGCAGGTGAGAGCTGGATACCTGCACGAAAGCCTGTGCTTTGTTATCCTCCTCTTCTGTGGAGCAGAAAATGATGATAAGAGAAAATGAGGCAGCAGTGAAACTTGCTTAGGAGCTACCAAAGAGCATCAGAAAAGTCATTTTGCTCCTGGAACAAGATGTCTGCATAGAAAACACAGATAGAATGTGTGTCTGCTCTTCCCACTTTGGGAACATCCATATGCATCTGTTGTTCCTATTTCTCTCACTTCTTACCCTGACGTCCCCATTTGCCTCCATTTCTGCCCCAGAGGTTGCCTTTCCTTCTCTTTCCCCTGAAGGCACTGTGAAAATGTTGGGTTTTCCCGCGCTTGGCGTGAACTGCCTTCCCTCAGACACATCTCCATTTTCCTCTCCTTTCAGTCGGCTGAGGGCAGCTGTGGCAGCCGGCTCTGCCGCAAGCCCCTCCGCAGCTGCCGCGGGGAGGTCTGTCGCACTCGGGTCACACGAATCCCCAGTCTGGGGCAGGTGGTGGTGGTGGTGTGCTGCTCAGGGACCTCCCTCCCCACAGCGGCAGCGGTGCAGGCAGGGGCAGGCAGCGGGGGCGGAGAGTGGATCACTCTGTCTTGCTGCCTCTCAGAGAGGCTCCAGTTGTGGTCTGTAATTTGCTGCCTTTCTTAATCAGAAACTGAGACTGAGAAATCTACATTTATGTCCTTCAATGTATCACCCTCAGGCAATAAAAATATCTTTTAAACAACCTAAGTCAGCTTTTATATCCTCTTGCCTTCCCTCCATTCCCAAATGCCTTAATATGACGTTTACAACTTTGTCTGTCCCGGTATCACCTCTCTTTGCTTCCACCTAGAAGAGAAGTTGCTGTTCCTGCTTCTTAAGATTACTCTCAGGTGACCTCCCTTTAAAATTTATAACCCTATATAAATCCATAGCAACAATTTCTCGGCTGTTCCAGCACTTTGGGCTATCGATCGGCTGCGGTGTGCTTGCTGCGCTGTGGTTAACTGGGTCCGTCCCCCCAGTTCACCCCAAGCAAAGGAGAGGGAAGAACTATTGTGCGGTTTCCCATCAAGCTGCCTTTCTCAAGGGCTCCTTGCACACTTCATCCGTCACGTAGATGTTGTCCGTCTGTCTGCAAGCTCCTTTATGCCATGAGCCGATAGCGGTTGTTTCTAACTTTTGAAAATGTTCCTTTGTAGAGAGATGCAGTGTAAACCCTTGTGTTTTATATTACTCTTCTGGTTTTAATTGTTAAGGTCTGCAGATGAAGTACTTGGAGCTGATGTAGGCAGCGTCACCAGTGGATGCGCAGAGCCTGAGACCTTCTTATTGCTTCTTTGTGTCTCTTCTCCCATTGCTGAATTGGTTTTGTCTCTTTTTCTTTGTACAAATATGACAGCTCCTTTATGCAAATGTCCTTCATATACTACAGTGGAGGAAGAAAACCTGACACAAACCCTAATTCTTCTGTGCAACCTCTCAAGAGCGCTGAGAGCAAGCGAGGGAGAACAACCTGATTTCGGTGAAATTTCTCTGTAAAACCCCCCATGAGAGCAATCACTGGGGGTGTGTTGCCAGAGCAGGAGGATGTTCTGAGTCATGTTTCACAGGTGTCTTTCTTGGCCAAAGTGTGAGTCAATTATTTCATAAATGACTTGGGTGATGGAGCAGGGAGAACACTTACTCCGCGTGCAGCTGTTGGGCAGCTGGGAGGGGCTGCAGTCACCTTGGAGGACCAACTTGGTGTTCAACATGATCTTAGCAAGTCTGAAAGAGAGCCTGAGAAAAAAAAAAAAAAAGAGATAGTCTATTAGGGGCAAGCAGAGCAGCTCAGCAGGAAAATCAATGGTGCAAATCCAAGATGGGGAGTGACCAGCCACATAGCAAACCTGCGGAGGAATATCATGAGCTGAGCTTGGTCGACAGCATCACCTCACTGTTTGTGAAGGTTCAGGGGAGCTCCTCCAGTATGTGATAGCTGCTGTAAAAGTGGAAGGAAATCACGTGCATCCCACATCCATGGTTTGTAGAACAATGAATAAAGGGCTTAAATTACAGCAATAATTACAGGCTTAATACCAGAAAATTATCCATTCCCAGAAATAAAGGAGCGCTGGAACAGCCAAATGTAGGGAGGTTGTGGGCACTTCCATCACAGGAAACCTCTCACAGCAAGTCACAAACATCCATCAGGAATGACACAGGGAAAATGAGTCTGTCTCCAGACAGAGTGACAGGTTGAATAAACTCATGTGCTCTCTTCCAGTGCTGTTTTTCTATGTCACTGTTATAGTCACATATACTTTAATTTGCTGTTTGGAAATCCTTAAGTAGCAGGTACTCAGATACTACAGATGTTACAGTTTACCTTCTGTAGGCCAGACTTTGTGATTACTTTTTTCTGTATTGTGGGCCTCCCAGGGCCACCAATTCTCCTCCCAATTTATGCAACGTCTAGACACCAGAACAGAGCCTGTACAAGCATAATTGTTTATGAATAAATATGGCAGATTTTTCCCCCAAATATTTCCTGCAGAGTGTCAGCATCTTCCTAATCAACCATTGAACTCTGAGTCTGCATGTGTGTATATATACACATATTTTTAAATCAAGTTTTGCTTTGTTGGAGTTCCTTGCCTGCAAGCCCATTGCTAAGAGGGGAGTGCTACAAATCATCCCTCATGGTAGGAGGTGCTTTGGTACATTTCCTATAACGATTACACCCAGCTGACCTCCAAGTTGTTATAGAGAAATGACTGAAGTCATCTGAGGTCAGCTCTGCCTGCAGGAACAAGATGAAGCACTCTTTTTCTTTGAGACACCGTGCAAAAAGATTATGGAGTAAACCATCTTTCCTCTTTAGCTAAAGCTGGGTTTGGAAACTGGTGACAAATGAATAACAGTCTAGGAAAATGTCCCAAGTGAAGTGATTTCCATGGAGATGTTCTTTATTCCAGGTTATCTACAGCCCATAGGAGGGAAGGGTTATTGAATCACTGCGAGCTCCTAATACCACCCTGCCAGTCCCTGTCCACCGCTGCTGATCTGAGCCCTTCCCATTGATATGGTGTGAGTGATGGCAGAATGAAGGACCTTCAGTGAGCAGGGGCTGGTGCTACCAAAAATAGCAGGGGGTGGAAGATCCTCGAGAGCATCCTTGAGATGCTAAGGTCTGTTGTACGTGCTTTGTAGCAACTGGCATAGCACTACAGAGATCACAAATTAAATCATAACGATGTAGATGAACAAATGGGGTCAAATTCTAGTCCATGTCATTAGGACACAGCCATTCATTTTAATTAATGGTAATTGTAATGTAATGGTGTCTGACAGCAGAATTGAGGTAGGTGTGCACGTGCATACGTGCACAAGTCAGTGTCTGCAACCTCAGAGGACAGACCTCATGGCTTTGACAGAAAGGTCAGGGTAGGAGGGATCTTAAGGGATCACCTGGTCCTCTTTCTGCTCAGGCCATTCAGGGAACCTACGGAAACCTGCAGAGAATAACGCCATCCCTCTGACAAACGTTGGCCAAGCTTTGCTATGAGAAAACCAGACTAAAGCAAAGGATCTTGGTGAAGGTTGATCCCCAAAATTGCCAAACAACTCAGCCAACTTCTGCAGCTGGTAGATACAAAGCAAATAAGGGAATCAATATGTAATAACGTAGCAGATAACAAGCTGATGAGTGAGAAGCTGCGTGTGTTCATACAGGATAGATCACATCAGACGAAATCAATAGCTGTCTTTGTCAAAGCTATAGGCTTGGTGACGACAGTGGACATTTATCTAAATTACAGTAACTTTTGACAAAGAACCTTGTAGAAAACCCGGGGGATGCAATCTGTTCAGATGCTCATGCTACTGAGTTTGAATTAGTCAAACTGTTAGTTAAAAAAAAAGGCAATAATTCAGTTTTCTGAACCCTCTGAGGGATGCTGACAGGATGCATTTTGAGTAAGGATGCTGTCCAACACCCACAGAGCTGTGCAGTGCACTGATCCTCCCCCTCAGAAACCCTACTTATTCACTACATTAAGTAATTGTTGAATGAAAGTCTTTATATGGCTTTAGAAGGTCTGTGTTGCAGAGCTGTCACTTGGGTACGCCTTTCCAAGGATGTGTGAGTGCCAGGACCATCCCATGGATGCCCTGTGCAAAGAGATGCAGGAACTGAATGAAGGAAGAAGAGGCAGAAGGCTCCTTGGGCAGTGGAAATGTTGTGAAGGGGGTGACGGAGACACTTGTTTCTGGAGCAAGCAGGGCAGCGTGAGGCAGCAAGTGCCTGCTCAGAAGTGGTGGTTACCCAAAAAGGACCTTTCTGCTGTGGGTGCAGCTGGATACAAGATTCACAGCACTGGTTTGCTGCAGGACTTCAAATGTTGCGTCCTCAACAGAGTAGGTTGGCCAAGTCCCTCAGACATGGTCCTGCTCCACAGCCAGGGTTTGGGTTCGGGTCATGGTCTAGGTCTTGTTGGTCTTTCCTTTTTGGCAGCACACATCTGTAATGCACTCTCTTTGTACTATCTCCACAGCGAATACCCAGTGCTACCGGTAACCAACTTTAAAATGGTCATAGCAAAGCACGTAGCAGTCATATCTGATCAACTGCCAAATAAAATATGTTACCCTTGTTGATATTTTCCCGGAGCATTTACTTTTCTGTGAACATCAGGTTAATAAAGACGTTTAGCACAACCGCATGACTGCAAGAAGAGTTGATATTGTTATGATGCCTTTGCTTGAAGAGAAGGGGAGGGGAGATTCTTACAGCATTTTCTTTTCACACTATGTTCATGTTAAAAAGGTACGTGACACAGGAATATGCGCAGTTATCAGCCACAGTAAAAGCCTAATCTCCAGACAACTAGCCAAAAGAAAACTAGTAGTTTAGTCAACACAATCGGCCTGATTTATTGCAGCCCGTAAAAGGAAAACCTGAGCTTAAACAAGCTGCCAAAATCAGAGGCACTGATACCTCAATATCCGGTTGCTGATAAAGGTGAGGCCGCCGCTGTTTGTGTGCCAACGTTTACAAGCGAGGGATCAGTTATTTCATTTAAAGTGACTCGGGGGGCTGTTTGCCTCGCCAGCCATGTGTACTTCTGAGCGGGCCGGCCTCTCGGCTGAGGCCATGCTGCCTCATGTCACAGCTCGGCCCTGCTGCCGCTTGCCCACCTTCACCGAAAAGGGCAGGACAGGCACAAATCAGCAGTAACACCACCCCACGCACACACAGGCGGCCCTGTGAGGCAACGGGCTCCGAATTTATACGTGCTCACTGGTTTCTTTTTATGAAATATCCTTTGCCCTGCTCTGCGTGGAGAAGCACCTCTGTGAGCCGGTCACCACGGACCAGCAACTTCACCTCGATGGAGGTCAGGGCTTGTCCTCAGTCTGAGATGTAGACGGGTCTCAGTGGCATCCATGCTGTTCCCCTTCTCCTTCCCAGGGGTGGAAAGAGCCACCCTGTGCTGACTGCTCCTCCCCAGCTCCGGGCACACGTTAGGAGATGGGTACAGCAGCAGTGGGGAAAAGACCTGGGGGTTCTTGTTGTCCTTGCCTGGAGGACACTCATTTTTTTAACCCGAGTGATGCTCTCAGAAAATGCCCCTGTGGCAGCCCACCTATCCTTAAAGACCTGATTAAAAAGATAGGTTTTATTGCAATGTTTCATGCCTACAAATGAAAACAATATTCAAAAATTCATTAGCAGACTAGCTTTTCTTGAGTACCTCAAATGTTTTTAGCTAAACTGTGTTTTCCTGCTTTCCAGCATTTTCACAGAACAATGAAAGCCATTTCCCAGGCTGCTCCTCTGAAAGTTCTGGGAGATGCCATCAGTCAGGTTGTCACATCATCAGCTCCTTTATTTATGTGCTGAAACCAGGACCCAGAAGCTCAGCTTTGGCCAACTCCAGGCAGCACTATTTTTTTTACATGCCTGTGTTGTGCCTAATGCATCTGGGGCTGGGATCCAGTTTCTCCTCCCTCTACAAACCCTTACATAATGGTAATGATCCAGCACACCATAAAACAACTCGTTTGTTGATGGGAGCGTGTAAGTGTGCGCAGTACATGTATGCTATACATAATACCCGGTACCTAGCAAAGATGTTCACTGGGAGGTGAGCTCTGACGGCCACCAGCCACCCTGGGGAGAGGGCTGGCTCTGCCCTGGGGCACTGGTCCACCCTGGGAGGCAGTCGCAGGGGGCTTGGTGTGGGATCGCTCGTGCTGCTTGACCTGACAAATTGCCAGGAGCAAACTGCCACAGTGGGTGAGACGGCCAAGCCCAGCATTGGTGCCCACAAGAGCTGGCAATAGCGGGGGGAGCTCCCCAGAGCCCCCCAGCACAGCCACCTGCCTTCTCTGGGTGGGCTCGCTCACCCCTATCCCCCGAGGAGATGCCAGGGCACGGGGGCACTGCACCAGGCACCTGCTTTAGTTTCTTGGTGCGTACAGAGACTGAAAGCCACGGGCATCCCTTGCCAGCTCTTATCTCCAGTAGGCACAGGAGGGTATGAGCCACTCTGAAGCCTTTGTGCAAATGAAGAGGCTGATGTTAAAGCCTCTGTCACCGGGACCACAGCGTTTCTGTTCAGTGGCCGTGGCCTGTGGTGGTGGCATCAGTGGTGCAACCCTGGATGTCACTCAAGGGTCATGCTGGGTGGGGAAAGAACAGGGAAACTGTCAGGGAAAAAATCGACTTTTTGGAGCCCTGGGGACCAGTACTGCCATGTAGCGCCTGAGAGATGGAAGCGTTCACCTTACCTTGGCCTTGCCTAACTGTTGTAGTAACACTGACATAGACTAGGAAAATGAAATGTAATTGTAATTGAAGCAGCCAAGGAAACCTGCTGCTGCTCAAGTCCTCTGTACTGCCCCAACCCTATTTAATGATTTACCTGATATTAAAATAGAGAAATAATAACTAGACATGATTTATCTACACTTCAATTAAGGAACTAACCACCAGACGATGTAGCAGTGTTGATAAGCAGGGTATTCCTGTCAAGAGAGTGATGAACTGGAGGCCTGTTCAGCAAATCGAGAAACCATTTGGAACTGCCAACATCAGAGGAGCAGTAGGTAACAGGTAATTCTGGCAGGGGGAGATCGTGACCACTGACTCGTTGACCACCTGCCCAAATGATACCACTTACTCAAAAGAGCACAATGGAAGAAGACAGTCTGCACACTAATTTACATGGGAAGCAAAGAAATCTTGACCAATCATTAAAGACAATAACAATGAATGTGTATTAATTGTTTGAATATGTAATAACCAATGTAAAAAAGGGGAGATTTTTGGAACTAAGGTGTGCTCCTGTTTTGGGACAAGCACCCCATTTCTGTGCATTAATGGAATAAACTTGGAAATACCTCTGCTGTGTGTGTTATTGGCTCGCACACCGGGTAAAGAACCCAGATTTGGGACAACATAATAGTCAGCGTCATTGCAGCAGACGCATGTGGGGTTCAGATGAGGGACACCACCAAGCCTGTGTGGACACTGGTGTTAGAGCAACTTTTCCCATTGGGGTATTTGGTCCCCACATCAGGGAGATGTTTAGCCATGCCGGTGGCCTGCATGGGGTCACCAGGGGCTAACACCCAGGTTTCTGGGCTTGAGGCTTGAGGCTTGGGGCTTCAAGCAAGAGGAGCAGCCCTGGATGCTTTTGCTTGAGGGTGAATCCATCCGGAGATGCACAGAGCGGTGCCCTCTGCCAGAGGTGTGCCAGGGAGGCTATTTGGGGAGCCTGAGCGCCAGCCGGGCCTGCACCACCAGACCGCTGCTAAAAATAACACTGCAAAAGTAATCAGAAAAAGGGAAGGGAGTACAGACATTTCCCCTTGGCCCCTTCTCCCAGGTGAGCGCTGGGGAGAGGGTTGGGTTTGGAAGGACGTCGTCGGTCTGGGAGGGGTGCAGAGGCAGAGTGCACCCCAGCAGCAGGGCTCCGGCACCCCACAAACACGTCCCTGCAGGTCCCACGGAGGCTTCCCCGCAAAGCCGAGGCCGTGCTCGGGATGCGCAAGTAAAGCACCTCACAGCGACGCCGTGACATAACGAATTCACAAGCGCCTGACTGGCAATTATGTTACTTGCCAGGTGTAAGAGAAACTTAATGAGACAGAAACCTCGTCTGTAGGTATTTATAAAAGATAATACCAACCTATTAGGATTTAAACCTCCCTTAACACCCTTGCGTTTTCTCGTCTGGGTGGTGAAGACCACAGCTTTCCAGCAGGTGAGAG
>VUYV01000145.1:1006701-1118669 GCA_008711295.1 Anarhynchus alexandrinus
GAAAGGAGAGGGATTTCTCACTCGCTTTTGGGGGCTCTCGCAGGACTCCTGCAGGGCTTGTCCCCCCCTATCCCGGACAAGCAAGAGGCTGGGGTGAGCCCCACCACAGCCCAATGCCTGGGACATACAGCCTCCATCCCCTCGAGCAGGTGAGGGCCCTGGTCCCGCAGTGAGCATCCCATGGGTGACAGACGTGCCCTTGGGAGCTCCTCTCCTTCAATACCCATCCTCGCTGGGGACCAGGGTGACCAGCACAGCACGGGTGAGACCCTGGCGTGATGCTCCGGCTGCTGCAGGCAGGTTGCTGCCTTTTTGCTACATCTTTTAACTCCTTTCAGTGTCTTTAAAAAAAAAAAAAAAAAAAAAAAANAAAAAAAAAAAAAAAAAAAAAAAAAAGGAAAGGAAAGAAAAGAAAAGAAGGGGAGAGCTAAAAATAGGAATAAGTGGTAAATGGAAAGTATGAGATGCCAAACGCGAGCCTTGAAAGCAAAAGTAATAAAAATTGCTCCTTTTCTCTTGAAAAGAGCACTTCAGCTGCCTGGGAGGCGGCTGTGCCCGGCCTGTCCCTGTCCCTGTCCCCGCCGGGGACCGGGCTCCGCACGGCGGGGAGATGCTGCCACCTCCTGATGCGCCGCTCCAGCGCGGCGGCGGCTGCATCCTGGCAAGAATTTGGGGGGGGGGGGAGAACTTGAAGCTTTGGGGTTTGTTCGGGGCATGTGAAACACCATCACCCAGACGGTTTTTCAGCACGGCCTGAAGTGGTTTGTGGTCAGCCCCGGGGGCAGCCAGCTTAGTGACAAAGCAGAACCGCGCACGCCGTCTCCAGGCACCATCAGCACAGAAACTACACATAAGCTGCGTTCTGCTAATTTGTGGTGGTGGATCAAATGCTGTCTGACGGTGGGGGTGAGTGAAACAAGTGGGGAAGACAGGGAAGAAGTAGCTTTTCCATAGCAAACAGACAAAGGGAAAGTAGCTCTCTTGTAATTGTATTTATTTCACTATGGTTACATTTTAAGTATTATTCTCGCACTGAAGGAATGCAGAGAAAAAAGGTGGTAAATGTGAGGACAAATAGCTTTTACTGGTCAGCACAAAGTGGTGTATATCATTCTTCTAAAGGCTTACGACCTGCAAAGGGAGAAGGAAAAGTTCAGAAATCCAAAGGGTGGCCATCCCGCACAGGCAGATAAAAGTCTGCTGGTGGGGCCACCTTCAGCTCTGCCTGTGCAAAACAGAAAGGCTAAAACAGAGTCATAGAGTCATGGAATCATAGAATGGTTTAGGTTGGAAGGGACCTTGAAGATCATCTAGTTCCAAACTCCCTGCCATGGCCAGGGACACCTCCCACTAGACCAGGTTGCTCAAAGCCCCATCCAACCTGGCCTTGAACATCTCCAGGGATGGGGCCTCAACAACCTCTCTGGGCAACCTGTTCCAGTGCCTTACCACCCTCAGAGTGAAAATTTCTTCCTAATATCTAATCTAAATCTACCCTCTTCTAGGTTCAAGCCTTTCCCCCTTGTCCTATCACTACGTGCCCTTGTAAAAAGTCCCTCTCCAGCTTTCTTGTAGGCCCCCTTCAGATACTGGAAGGCCGCTATAAGGTCTCCCTGGAGCCTTCTCTCCTCTAGGCTGAACAACCCCAGCTCTCTCAGCCTGTCTTCATAGGAGAGGTGCTCCAGCCCTCTGATCATCTTTGTGGCCCTCTACTGGACCCACTCCAACAGGTCCATGTCCTTCTTATATTGGGGGCCCCAGAGCTGGATGCAGTATTGCAGGTGGAGTCTCACCAGAGCAGAGGGGCAGAATCACCTCCCTTGAACTGCTGGCCGCACTTCTGATGCAGCCCAGGATGCAGTTGGCTTTCTGGGCTGCGATTGTGCATTGCCGGCTCATACTGAGTTTCTCATCAATCAGCAACTCCAAGTCCTTCTCCTCAGGGCTGCTCTCGATCCATTCTCTGCCCAGTCTGTATTTGTCCCCGTTGACATTATGGCAGGAATGGGAACCACTTCTGAAGAAGCTGTCCCACGAGTGGGGCTGCTCGTTGCAGCGAGTCGGGCACAGAACCAGGGCGTTTCATCTGCTGGGGCACCCGGGAACAGCTGAGGATATGATTTTGCATCTGGAAGGGGGATCTCTACTAGTGAGGGCAATAATGTGGACTGAAGGAACAGCATCACCCCATGGTCAGGCTGGGGGGACCATCATGGCTGGTACTGACCAAGAGGATGGGGTGATTTTCTGGAGGCTCCTATTGGGGTGCTGGTGGTGCCAACCCTCCATCCCAGAGCCTGGATCCAGCCCTGTGCCGTGCCACGATGGTGACAGTGCTCACATGGGCTGCAAGTGATGCTCTGGACCATCCTTGGTGGGTTCGATGGATGCTGCTCCCACCCGGTTCCTCTGTGCTGCCTTCCCCAGGGCGTGTGGGCAGGCAGGGCTGGTGCAGAGGGCTCTCGTTGGTGCTGCTAATTACAGCACTTTCCCTCTCTCTCCCTTTCATCTATTAGATAAAGCGCTCGCAGCTGGAAGATCCCAACCGGCGCAGGCGGGAGCGGCTGCAGACAAGCGCAGCGAGCCCTGCAGAGCGCCCAGCCGCCGGCCCTGCTTCTGAGCCTGCGATATTTTTGGATGCGAACCCCGGCGACCCCCTTTTCACTTAAGAGGGTGTAGATACGTATATTTAGAATCAAGGCAGGGAGCAGTGAGCACGCTGCCCAAGCGCAAGGGGGATGGCCACAGTCCCCAGCTGGGCCGGGGGGACAGCGGGTGGCCGCGGGAGGGAGTGCAGCCACGCTCCCTGTCTCCCCCTTCCAGAGAGAGCGGAGGGGCTGCGGTTTCGCTCCAGCAATGCTAAGAATAATGCGTATGATCAAAAGGCCCGTTTCATCTCCGGGGATTGTGAGCCTGCTGAAGGCTTGCTGGAGGAAATAAGAGGAGAAGAGCTGTTTCGGAAAGGCTCGCGCGGCTGAGAAACGGCGGCGATGTGCCGCTCTATTTTTGGATAGCTTTGCTGTCAAAGGCAGCCCGTGGTTTGCTAACCAGCTTCTCATGTTTTAAAGCATGGCACTAGCTAAAACTGAAGGTTTGCGAGGGCTTTTTTGTTGCGCTTGATTGGAAGAAGTGTTTTCAGAGACATTTTGAGCACAAATGAATCGATACGTCCACTTACCTCCGTCTGACAAACAGGGGTGAAAGCAGAAAAGGGACAGACCCGGGGGGGCTGTGAGCTGGCGGAGTAAGCAGCCACCTTCACATGCCCCCACTTATGCCCACGGGTGGTTTATTGGGACCGGTCCCTGCTGTGGCCCCAGTAAAAGCAGCCTCAAGCGCGAGGTGAGGGCTGCAGTGACGGGGATGTGAGCTGGGTGCCGAAGAGGAGCCCAGAAGTGGCAGCAGGCGGCCACAGAGGCAAGCGTGGCTCGCTGCCGGCTCCTTCCCGCTGCCGTCCCGCTTTCTGCAGAGCTCTGCTTCCTTTCATGTAATCAACAAATTAGGTTTTGTAATTTACCTTACAAACATGATGCTCATACGCTCACTCCCCCTCTTCCCCCCCCCTTTTTTTTTTTTGAGGTTTAGCAAGCAAACACTGGGAGACCAAAGAATTAAAGCCATAAAGTAATCTGCATATAATCAGTAATTACCATGAATCAAACCCTCCTTCAGTTCAGCTGGTTATTATTTCCCGGATAATGTAATTCTCTGCACTGACAAAACTGGGAAATGCTCATTTTCACCAGAATGGCAAATAATTTCCCGCTGTGAATATAATACTGCATCAAGCAGTTTAGTGACCACATAAATCCAGCTAATGAAATTTGCGTAGAGTATAAGGACTATTAAAATTGGGGGAAAAAAATGCAAAAGTAATCGCTCCCATGTGTGTTGGGAGGCTGTTTTGCCAGCAGACTTCTGATAAGTACCTCCTTACAGGTGTCACTGACCGTGCCAACGCTGGGAGTTGATGTGGATGACGGCAGGGTGCTCCAGCAGGACTTTTGTTTAGCCTGAACGTGGGGTGATGGCCACGTGCGGCTGCAGCCAGGCGAGCCCCTTCGGTTTGCCCTTGTGGGACCTGCTCAGGCCTCATGGCAGAGGGGCTTTAGCCCCAGTGCCCCCAAAAACACCTCCTGGTCACAGGGAGCATGAAGTCAGCCTTGCTGTGGGTGTGGGAGCCGCGCTGGCTGTACCCCACGCTCGCAGGCTCCTCTGGAGACCCTCACACCCCTGGATCTTGCAAGCTGCAGAGATGTGGCAAGTCAATGGAAGGTTTCAAAAACCAAAGAGGCATCCAAGCCTGGCCTGAAAATCCCTGGGATTTAGGGGGGTAACTTTTCCATGTGCCCTTAGAGATCTCCATCAGAGGCATCTACAGAGAGTGACCTGCAGGAGCTGCCTGGGCAGTCCAGGTACATCTGGTTTCTCCCAGAGCTGGGCTCTCCCTGCAGGGGGGACAAGGGCTGAGTTCTGCTTTCTACCTCTGATTCATCCAAAGATGAATCATTGGCACCGAAATTCCTCCCGGCAGGCACTGGGGCACAGCAGCCGTGCAGAGAACAAAGTATATGGAAGCAAAGGAGTTATCCTCGTGTTTTCTTCTAATTAATCACCGCTGAATTACTGCCAGGAATCCCGCCGGCCAGCAAACGATGCTGGCTCCTGGGCAACACCTGTCCCATTTGGGAGCATCACTAACTTCTTCATGCTTTTAAAACCCAGAAGACACATCCCTCCCCGGGGCGCTGTGAGGGAGGGCAGCCCCCCAGACCGGGCTGCTTGGGGGGCCCCCCCTGCATCCCTTCATGGGGCCGTGTTGGCCGTATGTCCTGCTGGCAATGCTTACAAACTGGTTTTTGGCTTCGCCAAAAGCGGCCGGGAAAATTCAGCCTACACTGTTTGCTCGGCACGAAGGGGTAGCGCGAACACCCCACCGGCACACCAACAGCGGGGCTGCGCGCAGCTTTCTCATCAGGTGAGACTGGGGCGCTTTGCTGGGGTTGTTTCTGGCTAGTAGTGAAGCACAAAACCAAGCTGTGATAATACCACACTGAGCGTGGGCGTTTGCTCCACAGGAGTGATTGGGGCGGCCCCAAGGAGTCCTGTTCTGAGATTTTAAAATTGTGGTGAAGAAAACGCCTCGCAGAGGAGCGGAAGTGGCTAAAACTTGCACGGAAGGGAGGTAATTTTTGAAGCTGTTCTTGGAGTGATACTACCATGAAGCTGTGTTAAAAAGTTGCAGGTTTTGCAATAACAAATGCTCTGTCATTAAAGGCATTCAAATGGGGGGGATGGACAATGGAAAAAACCCATCTGTAAGCGGCCTTCAGCTATTCTGTGTCTGAAGGTGAAGATACTGAACCATCAGAGAAAGAAACATAAGGAGGAGAATATTCAGCCCCGTTTGGCAAGAGACGCTTGATACCTGCTCCCATCTGTCCTCAGATGTTTCCAACTGCCAAAAGGAAGGTGGTTGGAGCAACTGCCCAGAGCTTGAGAATACTCTAAAAATAAGAGTTTTGAAGAAATAGGACGGATGCAATTTTCTTCGGAGGCTGTTGCTGATGCTGCTGGCAGGGGCTGTTGGGAGTCAAGAAACGCAAGCAATGACTAAGCAGCAGAACCCATTCTGCAGGCAAAGGGGTTAGTCGGGGGAGGGAACACATCTACTCGCAGCATGGCAAGGATCGAAGAAAAAGCACGGGCTGCGTAGTATGGGCTTTATCACTCCAGTGGGAATGGGATGGGGTGCGCAGCTCCAGCCTCGCAGGGTCTGTATCCCAGTCCCCATTTCCCCGGGCTTGTCCATGTGTCCTCGTCTAGGAGCAGCTGGGATGGGGATAGGAACCCCAACTGCTCCTCCATGGCTGCCTGGTGGTGTGTTGCCAGACCTGCATTGAGCCCTCAGAGCTGACAGCCAAGTCGCTCGCGGGAGCGCTCCCCGGATGCGTGCTGTCAAAAAGCAGTTCCTGAGTTGCCAGGAATCTGCTGTCTAAGCAATTAAACCTACCCCAGCTCATTACCGTTGGATCAGGTGAGGGAGCACTGTTCCAGGCAGCTCAAAGCACAGATGGGGGCACTGATGTCTACCAAGAGCTGGTAGATATACTTAAGAAGCAGTCTGGGAATCAGGAAGGTCTGTCCCAGCTGCAGCCACAAAGGGTGTGTGAAAAGTCTCCCACGGGCAGGCTCCCGCCCCAAGAATTGTTCAAGTGGGAAAAGCAGTCAGGAGTGGAAAGGAGAGGGAAAAAGCAGCTGAGTGGCCCTGGAAAGGGAGACGGCTCTTGCTGCCCCAGCCTCTGGTTGTGAGTCCTCTCTTGGTGTTTAATGTTGCCACCTGCAAAAGGGAAGGAGAGAGAGCAAAACTCTTCCTAAGCTGTAGCTGAGGATACAGAGCAGACACTTGATGGAGCTCGAGTCGAATTTCTGACAGCTCTTTTGCTGATGCAGACCTCGGCAGCAGAGGCTGTAGCAAGGCTTTGCCTCCTCGTCTCCTCTTGGAACCGCTCTAGTTTGTGCAAATGCCACGTTTCAGGGCTCTGACTGCTGACATAATCCTACGCTGCCATGGGTACCCTGCTTCGAGCTAGCAACTTTGCAGAGAGCTGTATCTGCTGGATTGCCTGCCAGACGGGGCTTTCTGCACCATGCTCCGGAGCTGGTGGTGACCCTCCGCTCCCCGGGGTGATCCACGGGCTGGGGAGAGCGAAATGTGGCAGCTCACCTCAGGGCCCATTTCTGTCCGCATCCTCGTTGCAGTCCGAGGGCTCACAGCCATCAGGTAAAGCAAGCAGGGATGAGCTTCAGGGGCAGCAGCTGCATCCAAGCCGAGATGGTCCCAGCATCGTGGAGAATGCCCATTGCAATGAAACTGGGGCCGTTGGAACCTGTTTGCATGGTTGGGTCCCACGGCACCTTTTGAAGCCGACCCTGCATCAGTTTGTGCATTCATCAGGCGATGGTACGTCAGCATCCAGCTGAACGCTGAGTTCACCCCTGTGCCACACACAGGGAAGGATGATTTTATCGACTAAAGGTCTTTTTAAAATGCCTTCTGCTTGTTTAATCCCAATTTAATGGGAGATTACATAATCCCTTAATGATATCTAGTATTTAATGGTTGCTGTTCACAACGTAACACTAAAAAAAGAACCAGAATTATGTCTCTCTGTCATTTTTGTTCCTTTAATACTTGTTCTCTTCCATTAGGCTATTTATTTTTGGTCTGTCCATGATGGCTGTGTCATTGTTGTCACTTTATCTTTTGATAAAACCCCCGCGCGACCAAATTTTGCACCACCCCAGTCTTCTGCCACCATGTACCTTTTGTTTCTTTGTTCTGTGCTTTTTATTTTATTCTTTTTTCCCCTGTTTTGCAGTAGGAGAGGGAGATCATTTTTAACTGTCCCAGATTACAGTTCAAGAAAGGTGTGAAGTTGAACAAAGGTTTCTCTTCACTTATATTGAACGTTACTGACATGTTATTTCTGTAGCAGACTTGAAGTCTTTGATTTTAACCAGCTGCTGTAAATGTACAGAAGTAAACAACAGAACCTATAAACAGTTCAATACAGAAGACTTGATTTAGTACCTTATAAGACAAAGCAATCAATAATCTATTACACATCTAATCACGGGCATGAATAGCCCAGCAGTCCTCTGAACAGCGTTCCACCAAACGAGAAGGGCAGTTGGAGACCACAGTAAGAGGGACACAAATCACTGAGATTGCAGATGCATGGCTTGGAGTAGATCTATAAATGCAAATATTCAAATTCCACAATCACCTCTCTCTCCCAGTGAATCACGCTATTGCTATCTGGAGACCAGTTGCTATGGCAGAAAGCTGTAGCGGTGGCAGAAGGCCAAGAATCCCGCCTTTGAAATGTTAACTGAATTTAACTCTTGACTTTTCTCAGACAAGGTTCATTACTTCGTGTGACTGTGTCATATTAAATGAGTGCTTTGTCTGCCCTGGGTACCGGTTTGGAAGGGATATTATTAATCACCGGGACAGCACAGCAGGTCAATAACAACCATTTGTCAATAAGGATTTTTTTTTATACCTTCAAGTCCAATATGTGATAGCTGCAATCATGTAAGGGCCTTTTTGCTTTAATTTCTTTTTTTTTTTTCTTTTCTTTTTTTATTTTGGCTAACTCATCTCCTTGCTTTAGGCAAGTTCTACCCAGTTCACAGTGCCTGGACACAGTCAGAGCGTGACGGTGCGATGAGGAGCTCCTCTACTTTGAACAGTTACAGCCGGGCACAGACGTGCTGCTGCTCCATTTAAGTGACAATGTAGGCTCCTTTCTCTAATATCCACCAGGAAAACCAGGAGTTTAGAGGCTGCAGCAAGGAACAGGTATAAACATTAGTTGAAAAGTAATTTTGTGAGCGGCAGAACTACCTACACACCGAATTTAGGCACAAGCTCTTCTTTCAGCTGCCTAAAGTGTAGGTCTGGCTCCCTGCTTAAAGGGCAGCTGCAGGTGCGTGTGTACTGCTCTTCTGCTTGAAGAGATCAGCCCTTTTCAGCTCTGTAAATGAGATCGCTCAATAACATTTAGTTACTGGGCCAGATTCGGCAATTTAGGATTACTGAGATTCAAGGAAACACCTAGATTAAACACAATCAAATATTCAAGCAGTGGTGCTTCTGACATCTTTAACATTTTGAGGAGCTATTAAGAAGGACGCGCATGTTGAAAGTTAAGTGAAAATGCCAGAATAAACCAGATGGCGTTGCTGTGAAAACAACTATCAAAGAGAACAGCATCTACATAAGAACTGCATGCCTAGTTATAAAGATGCAGATTCACAAATTGTGACAATTATTTTTCTCCCACCAACACAACAAAGGCATTGCTGTTGCAGCGGAAGAAGTCTTGAATACACATGTACAAAATCATAGTGGTGGTGGTGGTGGTGATGAGATGGTGACAGTAAAGTTGGAAGGGTTGCTGTATGGTATTCCTACCCCAGGCTGTAACTCTGGAGTTTTGCCCAGTCCTCAGAGCAGGTTAATAACCACATGCCTCTCTAAATTGTCCTGAAGCCTGTAGAACATTTTATGTTCCACCTTCAGAAATCTCGTTCTGAGTTTCAACACTTGTTTTCCTCTATTATACAATTCCATCTTCCAGGAATGATTTCGCAAGGTCAGAGTGCTCTTGCACTCTCTCACGCTTCCCTTCTCAATAGGCTTTTGACTGTGTACTCAGACCTGAAGGATTTATTCCAGAAGAGGAACACAAAAGCCCTATAACTACGCAACATGCAGTACACTGCTAGATAGCACTTAAAAAATGACTTTGCAATATCACCTGTCTTCTTTGTCATCTTTCATTAACCATGATTTTGATTGCTGCATCTCCATTTCTCCTCTCAAGATACATTCATGGTAAAGTTTTTTTAAAAAAAAAAAAACAACCTAAATCATATAAGCCACAAGCTCCCAATTTTGTTGGTTTTTTTCAACTAATGGATTGCAGTAAGGTTTCAGCTTTCTTTTGTAGATATGCATATAGATATCATTTGATGATACATGTTTTCGTGTTTAATATGGGTCCTTAGATCAAGTGCAGTATATTTATTGTAACTTTGTAGACCACAGATGAAATCTTTGAAATTCAAAGATCCTTCAGGTGTACCAGAGAAAAGCAGGCTTCCTTGAAAAAGCAACAGCCAGGAACATTTAAAATGAACCATTTATTAAATCAAACTGTTATTTTAACATTTACTTAAGTTACACAGCATGTTTAGGTCAAAAGATTTCACAAGGAAAAAAAAAAATTAACGTCTATTATGCAGGCAAAAATAGTACCACACAATATGTACCTGGGAAGGAAGAAGGGAAGGGGAATCTCTAAACATTCAAATAAGGCCATAATTATTTTAAAACAACAATAAAACAATAATAAAACCCCCCAAAGATCCATTTTCCTTTCAGTGTGTTCAGTGCTGCTAACTATATGTACTTTTAGTGTACAGATGTAATCGAGGCAGTGATATCTTGATCGCTAGGTTTAATGTTTTAAAACACTATCAGAAGTGGAATAAGGCTCATTAGTACATACAGCTGCCCTTGGAATGTCAATCTCAGTTGCCTTCATTAACTTAAAATTCACAAAGTGCACAGTTAAGATATGCCAAAAAATTGAAACTGCTACTCTACCAACAGCTGCCCATGCTTAATACTTAGTGGTCAATTGGAACAAAGTATGTTCTTTCAGAAAAGATGTGTAAGAAAAGCCACTGTAAAACATTTAGTTTCAAAGATGCACTAGGAGCTTTTTGTAAACTGAAAAGTAGAAAAACATGAATTAATTATGTAAAGAAAAGAATACAAAAAACACTAGAAATGACCATCAAACTTTCAAAGAACAAGCACCACAATGGACATTAGCATTCGATTTTGCAGTGTACAGCAATGTAATAGTTTTACTCCAACCAATCCACTTCATCAAATTCTGAATCATCTTCTGAATCACTGTATTCCACAGCAATGCGACGAGAAAGTATAGTAGCAACATCATTCTCAATGCGCTCATGCTTAGCTTCTTGTTCACGTTGCTCTTCAACTTTGCGTAGCTGAATACCTACAGAACATCAGACCATAACCATGTTACTCTCCTTTATCATTACACTAAGTATTTAGCTCATGATTCACAAAATGCTTTGCAAGCAAAAACGAAGGCTAAGGACACTGTCCTCCTCAGACAGAAGTTCTCTGTCAAGTTTTTAAAGACAGAAACGTCAGAATTGCAGTGGCAGACTAGAACGTCAGTCTTTCTACCATAATATCCTGCTTCTGATTTCTCATTAAAAACACACACACATTTTTAGTACCACTGTAAGGAATTAAGCCATTTTACTATTTGCATTTCCAAACAATTTTTATACTCTCTCTTCATGGTCTCAATTAAAAGTTATAGCTATTTGAGTACCCTAACAAGATAGGATTTCTTGTAACTCATTTTTGATCATGTAATGATCTGTTTTAGGATAAAGTATTACTTAAAGATCAAACACAAAAGAGAAATTACACATACCGATAGTATGAGAAAATTAAATCCAGTAACTTAGTTAAAAACATGACTGAGATTATATATTTTGGTTTTATACTCACAACAGCAGACTGACACAGTCTAAATACGACCTATGTCCTGTACTTAATACTCTCTGTTGCTGACTGACAGGCAACACAAGCACAGGTCCTTAGTGGAGTTTAGGCTGTGGTAACTTGAGCCTTTGTTTCTTGTTCAAGACTTGGTCAAAAGCATTTTCAGGAATCACCTAAACTATACCAGCAGGCTCTCCTTAATTAATTTTTTTGCTGACATTCTCTACTAGTGTTGATGTACCACTGTTGTACTCAACTGCTGTTGATACTTCTTCAGAGTCAATGACGTTACCAATTCATGTGCATAAAGATGCTTAAAAAATATTCTGAATTAGTCTTATAGCCTATCTGCTGATATTACGGTACCATACAGATTCTGAACTGTGTTGTAAGTGCAGGGGGAAAACAGAAGAATGTAGTACTCAAAACATTTGAGAAAGATTAACTTTTCAAAGATACCATACTGTCAGAACAGCAGCACTCAGAGTGCAGTGGGGATTTCTCCAGCTGAAGGCACATAAGCTGAAAGGTACAGCTTGGATGTACAGCTCCTTGCTAGGTCATCAGAAAAACGTTGCCCTGCACCTCTGCCATTCACGTGCACTCTGCCAGTGGGGCACCGAGCAATGTAAAGACTGCTCCACTACTGAGTTGAGACTTGTCAAGATTAGACACTTAACAGCTTTAAGTCTTAAGCGATGGTTTCTGAATGTCATTTATAAGTTGTTGCAATACACGGATATATGATCAAAATTCCAATGCCAATTGATCTGTTCTGCTTTCATCTAACAGTCTGTGAAAAACAGTTTTTCTGTCTTCTACACAATCTTTAGGTTATCAGAAATAGCTACATTTTCAGGTAAACAGAAATGAAGAGATAATCTCCACAGATTGTCTATAAACACGTGTACTTTTTAAAAAAGAAATCTAAGTTTCACAGGGAACAAGTTTTGCCATCCAAACTAAACATCTGATTAAAAATTGAAAAAAATCTGTCAACTTGGAAACACATACACTGTAGAGAATAGAAAGCAGAAACAGACTTAAGATGCATTCCTCTAAACTTAACTTCTTACACATATGAAATATTCCATCTCTCAAAGCTAATGTAGGTTTAGCAAGTTTCTGAGACCATTCTTTCTGCCCCTTAATAGCCAAACATTACCTTTCCGTATTGCTTCCAGCAGAACGCTTCTAGCATCACTGATAACAGGAAGAGTTGAAGGATGGCGTTTGGGTTCAGGAGCAGGAATCACTTGGGATGGCGGAGATGGAGGCATCATGGGGGCATGAGGGGCAGGGACAATGGTTGTGGGAGGAGGGTGCAGAACAGGAGGAGGGTGAGAAAGGGCTGCAACTGTGACAGGAGAGGAGGGTCGAATGCCAGGAGGAGGCAAGGGAGGAGGTGGGGGTGGTGGAGGAAGTCCCTGTACTTCAGCTGGTGGAGGAACTGGGTGAACGGGTACAGCTTCGCACACTTGGGCAGCTCTAGTGACGGGAGGAGAGGGTTGTGCTAGGGGAGGAGCAATTGGAGGTGGAGCTGGATGTAGGACTCCAGGAGCTATCTGGAGAGGAGCTGGTGGAGGTGGCACAGCTGGGGCCTGCAGAGCAGCTGTGGGAGGGGGTGGGGGCGGTGGGACTGGGGGTGGAGGAGTGGAAGTCATTGCAGCTCTTAATGATGAAGTTGACAAAGCAGATGGAAGAGGTGGTGGTGGTGGTGGAGGAGGAGTGGGGCTCACAAACACTGGTGTTCTGCCTGTTGCTGGTGACTGAGGACGATTTTCCACCAAGCTAGTAGTAGAACTGAAATATCAAATAACAGGACAAAGTTATTAGAGCTGGAGAGTGGAAAAAATAGTAATAGATTCATTTCTTCAACTTAAGAATATTGAACGCTGGGCATTGAAGAGCATTATGTACTATGATGACTTCAAGGTATTCATACCTCATGTACACGGAAATCTAATTCTCAGTATAGAGTATGCATCAGTCTTCCAACAGACCTTTGCTTGAATTCAGCTATTAACTGAGTTTATGCTCTTATACAAACCTGCATCTTTACCAAAGGTTTCCTATACTAGTATAATTCTCCCCTCCCATCCCTAAGTAAATCCAAATCATTTTTTCCCGAAGCAAAGGAACTAGCGGTTGATTAACTGCTTCGATTCACAGAACTTTAAAAACAAAACAAAACAGTATAAGCAATGAGGATGAGTTACATTTGAAATACGTATTTAAGGTTTGATGACAAGGTGAGTGAGGCTAATATCAAAGGTCATAAATTCTATGTACGGAGATGTATATGCTAGATAGTCATTATAATGCAATGAATAGGTGAACTGAAGAAAACAAAAGGGAACAGTAAAATTATTTTCCTGGAAGACCACTAGAGGATTTCTTTAAGCTGTTGTGGAAAATTAATCTAAAGATTTCTGTGTATAAACACCTGAACAGCAAAAAGACATTCTTTTCAAGAGACTAACATCTTGCTGATGTAACAAGCATCTGAATTAACTGTTCTCTATTCCAATTTGTATGTATCTGACCATAAAGTTAAGATTTTGCGTATAAAACAACAAGGGAGTGACAACCAGAGCCTCACTCTAGAAAATGCTCTAAGTATGTATCCAGTTCTGGAAAGACATAGAGAAATAGAAAATAAAAACACTTGGGGGAATTTAAAAAAAAAAACACCACAGTTGCAATTTAGCAAATGTGATGAATATATAGTTTTGACAGCTGACTGTCTTACTGCGATATGTTCTTCTTTTTGTGTAAGCTGAAACACAGCTCAGTAGTACAAATTTCAGATTTCCAAATTTCTAAAATTCCAAAACTAAATCCTGAGATTCCAACATCTTTCATGGAAATATTTTCCATACAGTTTTTTGTCTTGCCATTTAACTCAGACGGCAACATAGTCACAATATTAATGGCAAGGTGAGGCCAGTCTGCACAATGGCACCTTACGGGGTTTAGATTCCAGCCCTTATCTCCAATTCTGGTGTGACTCTACAGCTGCAGACACGTCAAGGCTGTGAACTGACATAGCCCCTAAGATGCGTGTACTGCCTGGGCTGCATGGAAATAATACTAATGGACTATTAGGAGGATGGTGGAAAACTAAAACTCTCCAATAAACCTGCATGTGGCTTGACCACTTCGTACCTAACACAAGGAGGTACAGGTTTCACTTCTCCTGCTCCATGCATTGGAGGTGGCGGTGGTGGTTCATGTGGTCTGACCAACACTCGCTCCTCAGCTCTGTTCAGAAGTTCAGACATCTGGCTATAGGGCAATGCAGAAAGTGAATATGATCCATCCATATGGTCCACATATGCTTGAGATCTGTAGAAAAACAGTGAAAAATGATCCAACGTAAGCTTTACTAAAAGTAAGTATTAGTGCCCTCAGCTAATGTTCTATGCTTCAGTTTGATTTCTGAATTCCAGTATCTTCTCTGCATCACTGCTGCATATTGTACTTCACAGCTTATTAATAATTTATCGCACCTTCCATGCCATTGCTTCTGGCAGCTCAAGGGTTTAATGCTTTTGACAGGTATATCAGACAATTTCTACAGTATGTGTGTGATCTTAGTGTTTATTAGTCACATTATTTTGAGCTAAGTAAATGTAGCAATACAATCAGAAGTACACATATACCAGACATTATACTCAGTAATTGTTTCTGCTCTTCAGTCCCTACATATATGCAACCATATTCCTTTATAACATTCATGAAACATCCATCGATGTTAGAATGGTAGAATTTACAACTAAGTAATTTAGCTGAACTTCTGTCAGAGGACTTATATTCCAGTAGAGAGAACCCACTACTTTAGATCTAATACTTTGCAGCTATACAACAGATATAAGGAAGATAACCTAAATATCTACCAGTGAGTAGTAGCAGAAAATAAAGATAACTACAGCTTAAAATGATTCACCTTCCTTATTAATAACAACTTAAGACACACCTTAAGGACCTGATCAGTTAGGAAATTTTAATTAACTACTCAGTTAAAGATTTTTAAAAATTTCTCTATTAAATTCAGAGGAAATGTGTTTGCAGAACACTTTCCAACAAGTAAAGCAGTACTCTACGTCTTCCACACACTGTCACCGCTGTAGTAATGAACCTATTAAATTCCTCAGGGGTGAAGTATTACTCCGTTATTCTAAAGCACAGTGCTGTTCTGTATCTGAACGACATGCTCTGCACGTGTAGTGCTCCCTAGCGCTACAGCATTATTCATAATTGCATTACTGGTACTGAGATAATCAAGGTTTAGGCCAGGGTCCTGGATACAAAAGAAGTCCTGGAACAAGTATGTCTAATGTGGAATCTGTTGTACAACACAACGGAAGGATGGCAGGAAAGCAGATGTTTCTGCCAACGACGTGACACAGCAGTTTACAAAGATAGGATACTATAAAGTTGTTCCCAGAAAAATGCTATTCACCATAACTTGAGTTGTATCCCACTGACTGAAATGCACCAAGCCCATTTTTGCTTTCTAAATTCAGAGAGCTAAGTTTTCTACCTACAGGCTTTTCCACTTTTCAGACAGAAAACACTATCTCCTAGATTTGTTATAATTATCCACTGTCACTATTACATTTGTTTGAAGGCCTTACAAAGCTAAACAGAATACTCTCTCATGGTGCTCTTGGCCAGTGAAGGATAGGGGGAAAATCTAAGTGTATTTTGGAGGACAATGAATGCTTTTTAATTAAAAGAAAACCAAACAACCAACCTCCCAAAAGCGCACCACCAAACCCCCTAACACTAGTCAGTTGTCAGCCCTCTTTCCTATCCTCTCAGATGGTTTTGCACAAACACCAGAAGCGTAAACACAGCAGGTGTTTACCATGTGAAATGCTACTTTTAGCCACCAGCAAATACACGCTGTGAAATGAGAATCTAACAGGTTAGATTTTGTAATAGACTATAACCAGAAACATCAATCAAATCTTGGATTTGCTCAAGAGTAAAAAGCTCAGTGATCTCATCTGAGTTCCAAGGGGATGTTTGCTCACATCACACCCACCATATAGTCTTGGCAGTGTCTGCTGAAGAAAAATCAAGAGACTGGAATAATAGGGATTTTGTAGGTCAAGACTGGAATGAAGTGACACACCTGGGTGCAAGCTTGCAACTGTGACACTGCACCTTCTTCAAGTTGCGGATGACAACACATCCTCAAGGATACACACTATTTTTTAAAATAACAAGATAATAACTACTTCTTGAAGGACACACCGATTAAGTATTTTAAAACTGAGTTTTGATTGAGCTAAATCAATGATTTCCAGTGCATTTCAAGAATAGCAGTAGCATCTCATCATTTACCATTTCTCAAGCATGTTCACTATGTAGCATGAATGTTTGTACTTAATAAAGGATAGAAAAAATAAAAAGAAACCTTGATTCAAAATGTGAAGCTGGGCCATTAGCAACTTCAATGTGCTTATGTAAGAGGTTAGCATCATCTTCCGCGAGCTCCGGACCTTGGGCTAACTTCTGCCACTCTCTCCGTCTGTCATGAGGTGCCCTTGGCACTTTTTCGGGTTCATGAGGGCGATCTAGATTTTTCTGCTGTAGGAGAGTTGTGCAAACAAAACTGACAACTAAGACAGTGTTTTTTAATTAGTTGCATTTAAACATCAGCCACAAAAAAATGAAAAAACAATCCCAATTCAAGTGCAAGAAAAATTTACTTTCAGTGTAAATATGTTATGTAAACCAAAAAGACTTGAAAGACGCAGAAACTTCAGTCTAGTGGATAAATAGCTGAATAATACAGAGAAAAATAACTGTATAAGTAGCTTTTTATTCTAAGTCTGAAATGAAATTATGAATCTGACACTTATATTTACTGTCTCTATGTATGAAATATACAGAATAATGGTGAAACAAAAAAGTAGCATTACCTTTGCAAAAGTTTAATTTTAAGAAAATATAAACAGTGCTCTATTCCTACTAATTTATTTCTAGTTTAGAGTAAACATAACTATTAGAATGTCACTCAAGCATTTTCATCTGTAAGCTTGTCAGAATTTTGTATTATAAAAAAGCGTTCCAGTAAAATTCTTTATTCTTGCTGTATTCTTCCTTTTTTCTCTTTTTTGAGTCATTGCTAGAAGACTTACAAGTTTTGGCAAACCTGTATTTAGTTACATTAAGACAGCATGAAAGCTCTAGGCCCTTCTATATTATTTTTCATTATTATTATTATTAAATATTTATTTGTTAAAGTTGATGGAATTGAATGAACACGAGTAGTTTTAGTTGAATGAAGATGACTCTGTGAAGTTTGGATTGTTACTAATTGCATAACCAAAGAAGTACCATATCTGCAAGTAAACCGTTTCCAGGAAAAAACAACCAGAAGCCATATAAAGCTAACATATATACCTTCTGCTTCCTCTTTTCTTTTCTTTTGTCCTCAGTGTCCTGCAACATTTTTTCCTTCCACAGATCAAAGAAGTATGAAGGATTGGTATAAAACTTCAAACCCTCTTTTCCATCATCCCTGAAATACAATGATTCAAACAGGGTATACTATTTATTTAAAAACACATGAATCCAAACATTAAGGCAAAGGGAATACATATTAAGGAACACCTAGTATCTCAGACCCTGAAATATTTTACTGAAGAACATTAAAAAGATGAATATTGACCTCCTGTGCCATCATTCTTTACTATCTTTCCTTGTATTCAAGGTCCTGATTTTAGAAAAGTAACCTTAAAACAAGCTGTAGATAAAAAAAAAAAAAAATAAAAGAGTATCATAGATAAGTGAACTCCCATTCCAACGACTCAAATCTTGTTTTTAAAGTAACGAGCAAATTTGTGCAGCTGTTCGTGTTCAACTACTGATTCAAATTGACTTTGGGACAGCAAACAATACTCATTTCCATTAAAGACCTTTCTTTCTACGTACTTAACTGCTTATTTTCTTCAATTCACATCTAAGAGCATTACACAGTTTAATAAATACAGACAACAAAAATGGCTTCTTCTTACCATTGTTGCAGTGGGGTAAAATTTGAGTAAAGTGGAGTAAAATTTTAATGCTTATAATGTCCTCTGCTGCCTGTATTCCTCCAGCAGCTTCACAGTTTTCTAGTGTAGCTCCTTAAATATCCAAATGCTACTCAACATGAGCAAGATGCCCGGACGTAGCATCTCTATTACATAAAATAAGCTCGAAATTGATTTTGATTAATTTCATTTTACTAACCTGTAAGGGGTGAGAATGTTAAGTGGAGGAGGCTGTTCACAAATGTCATAAGTTTCTTGCAATGGAATAGGCAGAGTTTTGCGGTCAAACAGCTGTTGATCTTGAATTGTGGAACTCCGGAAAGCTTTCCTCATTGTAATGTCCTGCAGTGACACTGAAAGGGGATATTGCCATTTAAAAAAATCATCAATGACAGTTTATTTGGATTAATCTGGAATTGCTTAATGCTGGTTAGAATGGAAATATTAAGCATTACTACTAGTATCTTATGCATTTTACAGCAAATATAAATTCATCCAGCACTTCTGCCACAGCAAGATATTGTCAGATTATGTGAAAAACATGCTTGTAATGTTCTAGCACATTATCCTCTATTTTGCTTCACAGGAAATTTTTGCTCATCTTGATAGATATCAGAACTCTGTCTTTCCAAATCAGTTCAACAAATTGCTTACTATAGCTATAAAATACCATTCTGTAGTTCAGAAGTACCTAATAACATTTATCAAGTCCATTTCACAATCCTTTTGGTACTAAAAAATTACTCTCTCATCTTGAGGTACAGATTTTACCTTTATACTACCAGCAAGCCAAACTTTGCATTCCTTGTGTGTAGGCAGCAGTTCCACTGAAGGCCCACAGAGATGCCAAACCAGCAAGTCACTTAAGCTTATCATAGAATCACAGAATGGTTTGGGTTGGAAGGGACATTAAAGATCACCGAGTTCCAACCTCCCTGCCATGGCCAGGGGCACCTCCCACTAGACCAGGTTGCTCAAAGCCCCATCCAACCTGGCCTTGACCATCTCCAGGGATGGGGCATCCACAACTTCCCTGGGCAACCTGTTCCAGTGCCTCACCACCGCCATAGTGAAAAATTTCTTCCTAATACCTATTCTAAATCTTCCCTCTTCCAGTTTAAAGCCATTCCCCCTCGTCTGATCACTACACGCCCTTGTAAGAAGCCGTTCCCCAGCTTTCTTGTAGGCCCCCTTCAGATACTGGAAGGCCACTATAAGGTCTCCCTGGAGCCTTCTCTTCTCCAGGCTGAACAACCCCAACTCTCTCAGCCTGTCTTCATAGGAGAGGTGCTCCAGCCCTCTGATCATCTTTGTGGCCCTCTTCTAGACCTGCTCCAACAGGTCCACGTCCTTCTTATGTTGGGGGCCCTAGAGCTGGATGCAGTACTCCAGGCAGAATCTCACCAGAGTGGAGTAGGAGGGGCAGAATCATCTCCCTTGACCTGCTGACCACGCTGCTTTTGATGCATCCCAGTCTGTGGTTGGCTTTCTGGGTTGTGAGCACACATTGCCAGGTCATGCTGAGCTTCTCATTCACCAGCACCCCAAGTCCTTCTCCTCTCGATCCATTCTCTGCCCAGCCTGTATTTGTGCTTGGGATTGCTGCGACCCAGGTGCAGGACCTTGCACTTGGCCTTGTTGAACTTCATGAGGTTTGCACAAGCAAACCTCTCAAGCCTGTCCAGGTCCCTCTGGATGGCATCCCTTCCCTCCAGCATGTTGACTGCTCCACACAGCTTGGTGTCATCAGCAAACTTGCTGAGGGTGCATTAAGTCCTGCTGTCCATATTGCCAACAAAGACATTAAACAGCACCAGTCTCCATACCGAGCCCTGAGGAATACCACTTGTCACTGGTCACCACTTGGACATCAAGCCGTTGACTACAACTCTCTGACTGCAGCCATCCAGTAAATTCCTTATCGACCGATTGGTCTATCTGTCAAACCCATGTCTCACCAATGTAGAGACAAGGATGTCATGCGGGACAGCGTCAAACGCTTTGCACAAGTCCAGGTAGATGATGTTAGTTGCTCTTCTCTTATCCACCAAAGCTGTAACACCGTTGTAGAAGGCCACCAAATTTGTCAGGCATGATTTGCCTTTACTGAAGCCGTGTTGTCTGTCACCAATCACCTCCTTATTTTCTATGTGCCTTAGTATAGTTTCCAGGAGGATCTGCTCCATGATCTTGCCAGGCACAGAGGTGAGACTGACTGGCCTGTAGGTCCCCAGACCTTTCTTTTTTTCCCTTTTTAAAAATGGGGGTTATATTTCCCCCTTTCCAGTCAGTGGGAACTTCACCAGACTGCCCTGACTTCTCAAATATGATGGATAGTGGCTTAGCAACCTCAGTTCCCTCAGGACCCGCGGATGCATCTCATCAGGTCCCATGGACTTGTGCACCTTCAGATTCCTTAGATGGTCTTGAACCTGGTCTTCTCCTACAGTGGCAGGTTCTTCATTCTCACAGTCCCTCCCTTTGCCTTCTGTGACTTGGGCAGTGTGGCTAGAGCACTTTCTGGTGAAGACTGAGGCAAAAAAAGTCATTGAGTACCTCAGCCTTCTCCATATCTCAGGTAACCAGGTCTCCCATTTCCTTCTGGAGAGTGCCTACATCTTCCCTAGTCCTCCTTTTATCACTGATGTACCTACAGAAGTTTTTCTTGTTGCCCTTTATGTCCTTGGCCAGATTTAATTCTATCAGGGCTTTAGCTTTCCTACCCTGACCCCTGGCTGCTTGGAAAATTTCTCTGTATTCCTCCCAGGCTACCTGTCCTTCCTTCCACCCTCTGTAGGCTTCCTTTTTGAGTCTGAGTTTGTCCAAGAGCTCCTTGTTGATCCACGCAGGCCTCCTGGTGTTTTTGCCTGACTTCCTCTTTGTCGGGATGCATCGCTCCTGAGCTTGGAGAAAGCGATGCTTGAATATTAACCAGTTTGACCCCTCTTCCCTCCAGGGCTTTATCCCATGGTACTCTACCAAGCAGATCCCTAAAGAGGCCAAAGTCTGGTCTCCTGAAGTCCAGGGTAGTGAGCTTGCTGTGCTCCCTCCTCACTGCCCTAAGGATCTTGAACATCACCATTTCATGGTCACTGCAGCCAAGGCTGCCCTTGAGCTTCACATTCCCCACTAGCCCATCCTTGTTGGCAAGAACAAGGTCCAGCATAGCACCTCACCTCGTTGGCTCCTCTATCACTTAGAGAAGGAAGTTATCATCAACGCATTCCAGGAACTTCCTGCATTGCTTAAGCCCTGCTGTGCTGTACCTCCAACAGATATCAGGGTGGTTGAAGTGCCCCATGAGGACCAGGGCTTGTGAACATGAGGCTGCTCTTATCTGTCTCCAGAGGGCCTCATTTGCTCCATCATCCTGGTCTGGTCGCCCGTAGTAGACCCCCACTGTAATGTCACCTGTCCCTGCCTTCCTTTTAATCCTGACACATAAGCTCTCAGTCAGTTCCTCATCCATTCCCAGGTGGAGTTCCACACACTCCAGCTGGTCACTGACACAGAAAGTGACACCCCCTCCTCATTTTCCCTTGCCTGTCCTTCATAAAAAGCCTGTATTCTTCCATTCCAGCACTCCAGTGATAGCAGCCATCCCACAATGTCTTCCTGATGCCAATAAGATCATAGCCCTGCAGGTGTTCACGCTTCTCTAACTCCTCTTGTTTGTTCTCCATCCTACGTGTGTTTGCACAGAGGCATTTAAGTTGGGCCCCTGATGAAGCTAACTTACTGGCTGGAGTGGCTGGAATTCCTTTGTGCTGCACTCCAGGTGCTCTCCTGCTGACCTGTGATCCTCCTCCAGGTTCTGGGCATCTACTGCTGGCACTGGCATCAAACTGGTAGGAGTGGGATGGATTGAGGTTCCCCTCCCCCAGCAGCTCGAGTTTAAAGCCCTCTTCACAAGCTTGGCAAGCCTTAGACCGAAGATGCTCTTCCCCTTCTCTGACAGATGGACACCATCAGCCTCCGTAGACCTTGTTTCTCAAAGCAAGTCTCATGGTCTAAGTAGCCAAACACCTGGCTGTGGCACCAGTCCTGTAAACATTTGTTGACTCACCAGATTCGACTGGTCCTTTCAAACCCCTTCCCTTTGACTGGGAAGACTGATGAAAAAACTATTTGTGCTCCAGAGTCCTTTACTGCTGCTCCTGGGCCTCTGTAATCCTTCTTGATACTCCTCAGACTGCTCCTGGCGGTATCACTGGTGCCCATGTGAAACAACAGCAGCAGATAATAGTGGACTGTACGAGGCTTGGTAGTCTCTCAGCGACATCCCTGATATGAGCCCTCGGTAAGTAGCACATCACTCTAGAGAGTGCATCAGGTTGGCAAATGGACACCTTCATACCCTTCAGAAGGGAGTTGCCTACTACTATCACCCGTTGCTTTTTCTTCGTTGCATTGGTTGTTATACAGGGAGCAGATCGGGCTGCCATACTCAGCTCCAGCATCTCTCTTGATGTGACTGGTCTTTCCTCTTCCGTCTGCGGAGTGGTGAAGTGGTTCTGCAAGGGCATCTCAGGCTTCAGAGGAAGTCCCTTCCTCCTGCTGGTCCTTGCTGTTACAAGCTTCCATTCTTCTGTGTTATTGGTCCCCCTCCTCTCTGTGTGTGCCAGTGGGGAAATTTTTTGTTTGGCCGTGGGTCCACTGCAGACTGCACTTGGAACCAGCTGTCTTATGCTTAAGCATATCAGTGTATCTTACACTACTGGTATCGGTGAGTTTTAATGGGAGGTGATACTATGTTCCAACACTTTAAACTAGTCAAATGTTGTTTTTTAATCAGACTGTACAATCAAGATGAGACTTCTCTGTTTAATTCAGGTGAGACACCTTGAGTTTTTAAGCACAGTAGTTAGGAATAATCAATTAACTTTATGTAAGATTCAAAGGAAAATAACACTAGGTGAACACAACAGATTAAACAATGATTTGAAATATATTGACTTACAGCTGTTAAAGCTTATGTATCTTTTCCTATTTCACAATCATTAAAATTTGAAAAAGATTAATGGAAAAGCGACCGCAACTGATGAAACTTGCATTTTTAATTCTGGAAACAGTGTACCTGTTCAGTCTCCTATTTCTTTACCTCCCTGATCTTCAGTTACTACATCTGTGAAGTCCAGGTGTGTCTCAAGATTAACTTTGCAGCCAGTGTCAGACTTTCACTAAATAAAGCAGCAGCCCTTTTCATTGGTTTGGGCTTTTTTAAAAATCACAATGATGAGAACAGACAGTTTTAAGACATACTAGCAGAGAGTATTTTCAGCATGTGCATTTTATGTATAAACAATTCTGTTTATTTGATACAAATGGGTTGATAGTAGTGCCTCTTTACTCAAGATGAGAGGAGCACACCCCCCAATCACTAGGGCCTTCGGCAACATTTTTTTTTTTAAAAGAGTGCATCTGTTTAAGCTGAAAGCAGCATTTTACTCTGGTTCCTGTGACACAGATAAATGTACATACGTACATACACACACACTCTTAGAGCTAGATTTCTATTGTACGATCACAAAAGGGCAGAAGGCAGGATTTTTTCCAGAGGGTTTGAACATTCCTGGAATGTTCTACCTTCTTACCGAAGCGTATCGGCAGCATCATTTGAAAATAATTTGATTTTCAGTTTGGCTTTTGAAGCTTATTACAGTTGGGAAGGCTGTGTGTTCCTAGAGAAGTTTCCTCCTTTTTACCCTTAGGTTCTGTTTCATTACAGTGTCTTTTAAACATTTTAATACCTTTAATTAGCTGTTCAGAAGCCTTTTTAAGTGTGTGAAAGAAGTATTATAATGTATGAATGTCAGCTAGGAGTCTCAATTTCTGCAAGTATTTTTGCACTCATAAATAACTATGTATCTTTTGTACCTGTCATGAAGTACGGGTTGTTATTTGCTGGCAAAAGTTCACAATTAAAAGAACTGGGGTTTACCTCATCTAAAAACCTAATCTTAGATTCTTTTATACGTCAGCTGTTTTTCCTTTGGGTTGTTGGTTTTACAGATCTCACCAGATGTACTTGTTCAGTGTTATTTGTCAATCCTTCAAGTCTTTAAACTGTCTGTCACTTATTGGAGACTATGCCAACAAAAAAAAAAGTTAGTATACTTCTCTTTGAACCTGTGTACATTCTGAAGGCAATGAAGTAAATTAATTCATTACAATAAATACAGTTCTTTGTTTTACTATTAAAATGCTCACAGAGTATGTGACACCATATTATTGAGACGTACATTGTTCTATAAACTCTTTATTAGCATTCCTTGATCTCTTGAGTGAGCAAACATAGCCAATCTAATTAAAAATCTCCATTTTCTTATTTAAGTCTCCACTTTTTGTAAACGTGTACCTAGGATAACACACCTACGGATAATCAATCAATTCCCCAATAAATAAGTGTAGATTACTTTCTATAACTAAGCTACATAGTGAAGGTCTTCATAGAAAACATACGTTGTGGAATTTCAAAGAGCTAACAGCATTTCCCGCACTGGTATCTAATGACCAGCATTCACTGAAAAGCATGTCATTATTCAAAACAACTGACTATATTAGGACAACATTACTAAGGAAACTAAAGGATGTGGCACGCAAAATACTGAGAATCATGACACTGATATAACTCGCCTACAGACAAGGATCAGGTAAATCCCGTGTTGCAAGCACAGCGTAAGCCTGGGCTGCGCACAGCTTGGCTTACAAAGCCATTTGTTTAGCTTGCCAGCTGGCTAAGAAACAGAAGCCCTGTGTGGCTTACCACCTCAGGGGGAGAAAATACGTGAAAACCTGGCTGGTCATCCAGCCACTTAGCTTTGGCTGATTGACAAACTGGCACAGCAAGAGGACAGGTCAAGCAAATTGGGTGTATGAATTCAGGTGTGAGAAGAGACAAGACACTGCAGGAGGAACTGGAAATGCTGCAGGGATTTGACTTGATGCTGATAATTTAAGCTTCCAGTTGCCTAATTCCTAACTAGCACTAGAACCTTCCTGTAGCCTAAGATCCTAAATTTCATATGGAGAACATTTTCCCGAAAGTCCATCTGCTACACCACTTGTATTTACTGCAATGAACAAAAAATGTGGTATTAAAGAATTTCCTTAAATGTTGAGATGTTCACAATTTAAGTTAAACATTCATTTAACAATCTGAACAAATGCCAGTTTATCTTTACTGTGTCTGTCGTTTGGATTGTACAAAAAGACCTATTGTATCAGCCAGTCTAACTTTCTGTACACCACAATATTTTCTGCATAATTAAAAAATATCTCTGTCAGAAAGCTAAACTACCAACCTTTTGTATATTTGGTTTTGAAAAAGAGGTGTCAGTCCATTTTTATTTGTAATCAACAACGAACTGGGGGGAAAAAGGTATTTAAATTGCACTCTAATAAGATATAATAACTGGGTTTCTTTGGGGCTGAAATACACACTAAATAAAAAACACATCAGTAATATACACACATATTAACGTTTTGCCTCCTGTTAAGCCTCTCATTAAACTGCAATCCCCAATTTGTAGTAAAAGTCACGTATGGAGCACATCAGCATACTGACAGAACCTACTTTTACATTTCAAAGATATTAAATATTACATTTTATTTTACCTCACCAGAAGAAAAAAACCTCTTACTAGATTTTTTCACTCCAATGTACAATTTATTAAGAGGTTCTAGGCCAAAAAATACCATTCTCCTAAAGGTGGTAAATAAATAAATAATATATATTCCTTTTAAAAGCTTACTCTCTCAACACTTTCTGCATAATTTCATCCTGACAACCTTTAAGACCATGAACTCTTGAATGCCACAGCTACGACCCCTTGCAGAACTCAATGACTATGGGAAATTATATACAAATCAACAGACTCAGCTGCCCACAATTCCCTTTCTCTGTTCAAAATCCGACAGAGCAATTTGAAAAGCGCAGGGAAGAAAGAATGACAATATAGAATGAACAACTTAGTCGTAAGATTCCAATTAAAGATAGCTAATTGAGGGGGGTTGAAAATGCTCTTGAGATGAAGATTTGTGTGATTCAGTTCTTCAAGACGCTGCAATCTTCACATGTGATTTCTACTTTATATATATATATATATTTTAATGATTATCCACTTCAACAATGCCTACAATCACACACATATTAGGTTTCTCTGCCATCAGAATATTTCTGACTGGTCACTGCAGGTTTAACAGTTGCTAAGCAGATGGATGACTTCTCCAGAACAGAAACTACTCTCTTTTGGACTTGTTCCTAACACAAGAAAATCAAATTGTCTGAACTACTGATTAAAAAAAATCCAAAACAACTCAAGCACTGTTTGGATAGAGAATGTATGTAGCTCAACTACTACAGGTAAAGAAAGAGAAGATGTAATTGTTAGAGCAACCAAGTTAAGAGGACTCAGAAGCTGCTTTAAACGCAGCGTGTAGAACCAGGGAGCCTCGAGCAGCCCATTAGGGAAGATGTAAATCACCCAGCTGCATCAAGCAGCAAACCTGCTGGTGAGTCTCAACAAAACCACCACATTATTTAGCAAATGACATTTTGTCCAGATCCCTCTTTTTATATACAAAATACAAATTATGCAATATCATGGCTTTACCGTTGAACTATTAAGCCTTGGACACACTGATTTAAAACTGATTTACTTACTAAATAACCCATAAATGGAATTGAGGACTAAGAAAATTGGAAGAAAAAGCACAGAGAGCAGTTGCAGCTCAGCCCATCTGTGAAGATCTTTGAGAGGGAGATGCACTCAAATCCGACTTTCGTTAAGTGGAGATGTGCCAGGAAAAATGACCTGCTATACAATTTAACAATTTTTTTCTTTATTTGACTTTAGGGGTTAAAATTCTTATGAATGAATTGACAACGGTGTTATTCTCCACATTAATATATTACACGTGGAGGTCATGACCCAATTTTCATTTGCTCCCTCTTCTTAACTTTGATTACGTTTATACTTAAGTCACCGAATCCCTCTTCAGAGGCTAGAGATGGCAAGTGAGCTGCCCCTTAAAATGGAATTCACTACCCTTGCCTTCTAAGTCTCAGAATGGGCTGAGTATCCTAATTTGAATGTTGTCCGAGTCTCCTATTTTCAGAAGCACACAGACCACAATTAGTTGTCAAGCTTTTCAGGCTTCTCCCCATCAGATGCCACCATTTTGCCTATAGCCAACCCTCAAGTCTCTCTTTAGCATTAAACCAGCAAAACTCCTGAACTACTGTCCTTTTTATGACAAGGCAGTATTTCTAGAATGCTTAGAAAAAAACAAGCACATGTATTCAAAGCCAGAAACCTATAGAACTACAATTCACAACATTGTTTGATCCCTTTCCTGAAGTATGCCAGGCTGCTCACCCACAGCACTTCTGCCATTAAGATTTTTAGGTTGCTTGTCACAGTTGTAACAGATATGCTGTAGAAATCAAGAATTTGATACACTGCCTTTGAGATTAAAATCCTCTCCTGTTTGAGATTTAAATAGAATGAGGCAGTTCATATTAAAGAACCACTAAATCAATACCAAAATATGCAGATAAACTCCTAGTTTATGAATCTTCTTTCTGCCATGATACCATTTATTTCTGAGTGATACACAACTATTTTCTAATACTTCATTACACTGTACATCAGAGTTGTACTGTGTGTCAGCATTGCAAAAAAGAACAACATAAAAGCTAAAATGAATATTCTTTTAAAAACTGTCAGATTTCTACAGATATGAAATTATATTTACCTGTAGTAGTAGTTCAAGCTTAATGGCACAAATAAATTCAGAACTTGGTAAATTAACAAAAATCTATTATTATACTTACAAAATTTGCATATATATGGAGTTAGTAACGTTTTTTATAAAGTAAATACTGAAATTAAAAATGGTTGCAAAGAAACTATACTCTTAGGTTTTATTTTCTGACCTATGAGAATATCATATACTGCAGGACTACTGAAACCGTAAACCTTAGTTCACCTCCACAGCAAAAATGTGTTTTCCCAGTCCTAAAAAAAACCCAGATACGATAACTCTTGAACACATATAGGCTAGTTTCCCATATAATTGAAAAAAAGTTCAGTTTACTGAAAGAAAGGAGAGGATTTCTTATTGTCTGTATGCAAGTTTAGTATCTCTTCTGAGGGAAAAAAACACCTATGTATGTAAAAAGAAGGAAGGATGTAAAAAAAATTATTACAATATGAAATTAATAATTCTGTGAAATCAAGAATTTGAAAACAGTGTAATTCAAACCAAATCAAGTTCATAGCAGTTCTTCTGTGACAGAAAGATTGTGCACCAGGAGATAGCTCCTTCAGGACACAGTCCTAACCTTGGTTTCATTTGTTTTATTCTTTCACAGAGATATTGTAATTATTAACAATGAGAAAACACACAAACTATTAAAAAAAGTCAGAGCTTTTTATTCCTGTGATGCCACCAAAAACACCTTGTCAAGTATCTGTACCTTGTTCAATGAATCTTCACTTGGGCTGTTTTTGTTCATGCCACTTAGCTTAAAATGAATCTTAATTTCTTCCTCTTGTGTAATAGCATGGGCCCAAAGGAAGACATTAAATCTTCCACTACTGCCTGCTGGCAAAGAACTAGCAAATGAGACTCATTTTACAGTATAGCCCATTTTACACATGCTGCTAGCCAAGCAGAAGTACTGAAATTTGCTTAATTCTTGCACAGAGGGTTAAGAAAGGCAAGAAAGGTAAATCCAAATGTTTTCCCCACACTTTCATGCGTTAACATCCTCCAGCTATTTTAGCCCAGATCGGGACTAAACCAAAACTATTTGTTATAAATTTCTAAATTTCAAGCCCAAAACAGAATACTGAAGGAGAAACAGTTTGCACATCCCTAATTTTTAAGGAAATATAATATTGAATTTCCTCTCATCTCCTTTGTCCTCATCTGATGACTCATTCTGGGCAGACGTTTGTGAATAAGGAACACTGGGTATGGCTCAAGGACTGGATATTCTTAGGTTAATAAAAATAGTCATTTAATAGTTCCTGACACTGAGGACTGCATGTGTTCCTCTGAAGTACTAGCAGTCTCTGCTATTCTTATGGTGTGAGAGACAAATCCAGGGTATCAGAGTTGAATCACACTTAGTCACTCTGGACTTGAACAAGTAGACCTCTTTCCAGCCCTGTTTTCTTTAATTGCGGTGTCTGTCCCTTTCTTTAGCTATACAGTTTAGCAAATGCTCCAGTATACACAGTACTGTGAAAAGATATTGATCTGGTGCATTTGGGACTACATACTATGTAAAAATATTTCTAGCAATTCTCTAATGTCAAATAGTTATGGGCATTTCGTACTGAAACCCAACTTGTCAAAGGCCACTTACACAGGAAAGTACAATTTTGCATCTTGTTATCCTGTAACATCCTTAGATGCTTTTACTCAATGACTTAAAATGGTCGCTCCATTTTCCTGAAATGTGAATGGCTGCCATACTAGATATGCCACATCAACATATACCCCACTCTGATTTTAACCAAAAACTAGGCTGTCAAGGGTAAACGCAGAAATGACATTAACACTCTGGAGTATTACGGCTCGTACAAGATTACAATTGCTAACAATTTGTTACTGTACACAGAAAGGATTTTTGTCATTATCCAATCATAGTAAACATAGTATTTTATTGGAAAAAAAGGTGTGCGTGTATGATTTATGCTCAGTTGTCAAGAGTCTTGGAAAATCCCATTAATGTAAGAATTCCCCTAGGCAAGTCACGATTTCGTGGAAAATCTGCTACTATCTGTGAACAGCTGTCTTTTGAAACCTGCTCTAAAACTGATGTCACACAAGGTACAGAATTAAAACTTCCTTAGCTTATTTTGCTATTAGTGAAATTTCGACATCGCTAACTAAACACAGCCTGAAGACCATGCTCCTGGGTTTGACATTTCATTTTTCCTGAATGACACGCAACTATTATACCCAGACATTCAGAACTGAAACAGCTTTCTATAATTTAAAATCAGATCCCACAAGCAATCTGAAGTTATTTTTCATGACAGGATGTTGCTCTACTTTCTAGGTCTTAGCTGAATAATCTAGAATACCCTAAAACTGTTTGGGGTTACAAGACCTTTCATAGCTTCACCTGCAACCAACAGATATTCAGGAAGGCAAAAAACCCTCATGGCATTTACATATTAGGTGGTCATTACTCCTGTAGTCATCACAAAGCCTATGCATCATTTAACTCCCATACAAATTCTATCTTTTAGGCATGAGCCATACCCTATTGACTTTTGGAAGTACTTTTTTTCTCAGTGCTAACCAATATTTATAGTACTCAAAGCTATTTAGGAAGAATCCAAGGGGATACATAGCGTCTATAAATGGAGCTATACAACTATAACTTCATACAGAATGTAAGATGGTAACAAGTCAAATGATAAAACCCTACTTGGACAAATGGTTACGTCTCACGGGAATTACTAGTAAGATTAAAAAAAGGGTGAAGGTGCTTATCTCTAAGCATTCACACACTATTATTAATATTATTAACACTAATACATAATACTCCTGAAGTGACACATACTCCTGTAGCAGTTTTTATATAAATTCATTGGTAACAGTACTGTTCAGTTACCATGAAAATGTTGAGCTCAGAAAGCTGCTCGAGGCTATCAAAGAAACCTGTAGCAGAAACAGAAATGGATCTCTCATGATGCTTTGCTCTGTGTTCTTATAAATATAATTTAAACTGTTAATATTTCCATCTCATATATCAATGATGTCTGGGTGACAAAATAAGAAATCTTCAATGCAGGAGTTAACTTACATTCCTCTTCCTTTGGATCGAGCTGTGTAACACTGACAGATAAGCGATCTACACGTTCTTGTAAGGAGTTGACTCTAAATGAGAAACTGTGTGCTTCATTGAAAAGTTCACCAAATATATCTTCAGCATATTTACCTGAAATGAGAAAAAAAAAAATCAAGCATATCAATACGACAGTCAAGTGAGTTTGCCTTGAAAAAGATTTGTTTTGTTTAAGAAAGTAAACCTAAGATGCATGAGTATCGCTTGTAACAACCTGTACCTACTGAGCTCATTAAGAATGCTTCAGAAAAGTAAATAAAAGTTAAATATTTCATTTGTAATTTATCAGAAATAAAATTATTTAAGACATTACAGGACAGATATTCAGCTAGTATAAATTGATTTAACTATGCTCATATGCAAGGAACTAGACTTTTTAGTTTCTTGGGTATGTCTAAAAGAATGATAACCGGCATCTTAAGTTGGTCCTGCATGAGCAATAGCTATTCCTTCCAAGGGAAATTTATCTCAACATTTCTCAAAATGAAGTACAGTTTCCACTCCTACTGTTTGGAGGACCTGTCAAAAATGGAAGAGCAGATATTTACATCTAGGTTAGTTAGAGCCAGCCTATTCAAAAATACACACTAGAATAATAATACAATACTATCATAAAATAATCCGTCTACTTCGAAGGATCAAAATTCTAGTAACTGACTAATTTATACTGAAATAAAATAAGAAGGTCCTTTGTTCACTTCAATGGGCATCACACATTCAGCTCAAAAGAGCAGGAGATTCAGGTATCATGAGAAAAGGATCAGTAACAAGTCTCTCTTCTACAGATGGAATACTCCATATAGTGCTTCTACTGCATCCTGGACTCAACCTGAGTAGTCTGCCAATGCCACTGAAAAAAACCCCACCAGACTGCTTAGCAAAATTTGTAGCCACATTTCTGAAATACCACGTGATAGCTTTTAAAACTTTCCACCATACTGTGCATATGTAATTTCTGTGCAGTTTGTGCACTTACATTGATTTTTGGAAGTATAAATCTCACGAATTTCCAAATACCTGGTTTGCACACAAGTTCTGACAGGTACAAAAGGCAAGGATAGTTATGAAAACTTTGCCTTTGGTGCACAATAAATCTGGAAGTATACATAAAAATGAGGACATTTTTAAATACAGACATCAAAAGGACAACAATTAAATCCCTGCAGGTAGTGTGGAAACTACTTAAAGATACCGTGTGGTTAGCACAAGGCCAGCACATAACAATTTATTAAGATGCAGGGAATAGCAATAGAAAACCAGCATGACTATAAACAACAGAATATAAAAGGAGGTACCAGAAGAAATGTAGAGATGAAGAAAACAGAAAGGATCATAAATTCTGGCGTATTAAACACAAACCCCAAAAAACTAGCCTGAGGAACAACTACCAAACTAATAATAAATATTTCTTCAAAGACGTGAGTAGCAGGAAAGCCTGCCAGGGAGTCTGTAGAGCCAACTGGTAATGAAGGTATAGAGGAGTGTTCAGAGAAGACAAGATCACTGCATACAAGCTAAATTAACACTTTCCACTGGTGTTCAGTGAAAGGAACTAGAGAGATCTTCATGCATAACTCTTCTTTGGGGGAAGCTCAAAGAGACTGAAGTAACTATACAAAAATTACAAAACTAAATCGACAAAATCACCAGTAAAATATTAGTAACAACTTTTAAATCTCCTTAATACACACTGAAAGGTGGCAAGCACAATAGTAAGGTTCAAAATTTTTTCATGGAGCATCTTGAGAGCCATAGGCCTGTAAGCCTGACATCCAGACAAATTAGTATAAACCGTTATGAAGAACTGTATTAGCTGACACCTGGATGATTTGTTGGAGAAGAGAAAACACAACTTTTGTACAGTGAAATCTCGTGTGGTGGGTTGACCCTGTCTGGACGCCAGGTGCCTACCAAGCTGCTCTATCGCTCCCCCTCCTCAGCTGGACAAGGGGAGAAAAAATATGACAAAAGGCTCATGGGTCAAGATAAGGACAGGGAGATCACTCACCAATTACCATCATGGGCAGAAATCAGACTTGACTTGGGGAAATTAATTTAATCTGTTGCAAATCAAAAGTCAGAGTAGGGTAATGAGAAATAAAACACCTTCCCCCAACCCTTCCCTTCTTCATGGGCTCAACTTCATTCCTGATTTCTCTACCTCCTTCCCCCGAGCGGCGCAGGGGGATGGGGAATGGGGGTTGTGGTCAGTTCATCACACATTGTCTCTGCCACTCCTTCCTCCTCACACTCTTCCCCTGCTCCAGCGTGGGGTCTCTCCCATGGCAGACAGTCCTCCATGAACTTCTCCAATGTGGATCCTTCCCAAGGGCTGCAGTTCTTCACAAACTGTTCCAGTGAGGGTCCTTTCCACGAGGTGCAGTCCTTCAGGAACAGACTGCTCCAGCGTGGGTCCCCCATGGGGTCACAAGTCCTGCCAGCAGACCTGCTCCAGCATGGGCTCCTCTCTCCATGGGTCCACAGGTCCTGCCAGGAGCCTGCTCCAGTGCAGCCTTCCCATGGGTTCACAGCCTTCTTCAGGCACATCCACCTGCTCTGGCATAGGATCCTCCACAGGCTGCAGATGGATATCTGCTCCACTATGGACTTCCATGGGCTGCAGAGGAATCTCTGCTCCAGCACCTGGAGCACCTCCTACCCCTCTTTCTCTTCACTGACCTTGGTGTTTGCAGAGTTGTTTCTCTCACATATTCTCACTCCTCTCCTATGGCTGCTGTTGTGCAGCAGTTTTCCCCAAGCCTTCTTAAATACATTATCACAGAGGTGCTACCACCATCGCTGATGTGCTCAGCCTTGGCTAGCAGTGGATCTGTCTTGGAGCCGGCTGGCATTGGCTCTATTGGACGCGGGGGAAGCTCCTAGCAGTTTCTCACAGAAGCCGGCCTTGTAGCCCCCCATGCTACCAAAACCTTGCCACGCAAACCCAATACGTGTTTATAAGTGTTTATAAGCACATGGATGAAGAGCTATGATCAGTTAGAGTTCCAAGAGAGTTTTGAAAGACCTTAATCACTGCTTTTGAGGGATACTTAACAGCTAGGTATAAAAAAAGAAAAGACATGGCACAGATAAATAATTCCTCAACAGGTACAAAACAGAGGATAGGCGTAAATAACTGGTCTTCACAGTTGAGAAAGGTGAGTTTTCACCTGTTTCTGTACTGGGACCTTTGCTATTTAAGTTATCCACAAATGACCTGAAAAAAGAGATTAAATTTTGCCAACAATACCAGGTCATGGAAAAGAAAAACACTGAGTGTTAATAAATACACAGAAGCCCCGGCTGGTTGAAGAGGCTTCCACGCTGGAAAGAGTTGGAGGCTGAGAGATTAGTAGGAGTATCGCCCGTGCTTGCATTGCTCTAATTCTTGGAGCATCTCCTATTAGCCAGAGTGAAAAGCGGATTGAAGGTGCAGCCATTCTTAACACCTTTGTCTTTAAGTACCAGGCCACAGTAAAATAGACATGGAAAGTCAGTAAAGTCTACTTAGCTGGCAACTCACTTCACATAAGACTTTCTAATACGTGTCTTGAAACTCTGAAAAGTTTATGTTCTTTAACCTGTATCTGAAGCAAGAGAAATTACTTAAAAATGTGATCCACTAAGAGCAGGTTACTAAACTTTTAATATACATTTACTACCATTTTAATGTATTTCAGATAATACATTAAAATAGATATTCAGATATATTATTCAATTTAATTAGACAACTCATAAAATGCAGACATGCAAATTAAAATTAAAATCAAGTGTAAAATTTCATACAAAGAATAAAAAGTAAATTGCAGGGCTTTGAAATCCAACAACTTCCCTTTTATAGGTGTATTTTAAGGCTACAGTTTGTTTTATCTATATCATTTCATCGGGCTTACAATTCTGCTACCTCATTAACGAGCTCCAGTTGCAAATAATCTGTCTCAAAAATCTTCTCATTACGTTGCATACAGCCACAAACATATTGCATGGAATAATTTGCCTATGCTTACAAACACTAATCCTCAAATGGAAAATACATTAAAAACAACCTGTGGCATTTGAAGTGGTATGCCAACCACAATGTCTCTATCTACATGCCTGTTGGCAGTCTCTTTATTTAGCTTGAAGTATATTTAACTAAAAGCTTTTTCAAGCAAAGCAAAATGTTTGCTTTTAGTGAAATGTACAACTTCCCTTCAAAAGAATACTACCTGTGAACATATATATGTATACAACATTTATAACCCAGTATTTGTTTATGTTGCTGTCTCTGCATGTATTCCATATGAATACATCTTCACTTTTGAATGGATTACAAAAAATACAATTACAAGTGATAACACTGAACAAAGTGTCATAACAACTCAATTAAATAAAAAAAAATCTTATGAGAAAAAATTACATTACTGATCTCATTACACTTAATTTATAGGTAATATGTTAGAAGAGTAAGGAATCAAAATTAATTCTATTATATAGAATGAATATTCCAGAGTATTTTTAACACTTCAGAAAATTGACATCATTATGGGACTGCTTGATGAAAAACTCTACTCTTGTTTCATGCAGTACAGTAAAGAGAATGACAGATGACTATGACAATTAAAATAACGCCTTAGGATCTTGGTCACAGCTGGATACATAATACCAGTTTAGAAAGATCAGTGATCTTGTTTGCCTATTAAATGAAATGACAATATAGAAATAGATTTCTGCAAATAAACTATTTCAACATCTGTGGAAAGGTTATTTTACTGTATTTGCAAAACTTGCTTAATTGACCAGAAATATACCAAAACCTGTCATGTTCAAAAAGCAAGTCATATTCCCTCCAATATTACTAGCTGCTCTTCTCAGTCCAACATACTGGCATTTATTTTTATTAAGAGAGTACAAGGGTTTTTTAATTTAAATACAAGGATTTTTTTTAATTAAGGAATGTATTATTCACCTTATTATTCTTTTCACAACTTTTTCCTCTTGTCTCAATGGTCTCTATTCACAATTAACCCTTCAGTAAGAAAGGAATGCAGCTCCCTCTGGTGTCAGTCAATGTCCTTTTTTGTGACAGCCAAATAAAATGTCTTGGAAGCATCATGTTGTCCTTCCTCCCCCCAAGAACATGTGTGTGTTTTGATAGCCTTTTTTGAACAATTATTTTCCTGACATTTAAAACAGACCTATGAGCTGAAAATAGAATACTAGCTAGTAGCTACTAGCTGAAAATAGAATAAAAATAAATACTGCTCATTGCCCTCCTCATTTTTTTAATTAAAACCACCAAAACATGTATCATCCACTCCTTTTCATTACCATGGCAGTAAGGGTACAATGGCTTATAAAATCTGAAAAAAACCTACTAATCAGTTTTACAGTTCTCTTCTTTCACCATTTGTTTCTCTTAATTTGTTTTATCTCCTAATTTTGTCCCATATTTTCTTAAACATGTGTCCAGCATTGGCTTCCGTGCACAAATGAATAATTTCTAACTATCTGATACACCAATACAAAGGGATACTAAAGTAAAATAAATGTTGGTTTTGTCTTGTTCTGGGGGACTGGGATTGTATCAGATGAACTGAAGTCAACTACAATCGCCACATAAGGTTCTGAACCTTATTCCAGGCTAATTAAACAAAGCGTGGCAAAGAGATGTCTTATAAGTCTTATACACTGTGTTGTACAAATTCCTAGAAGGACACTAACGTGCTGCACGATCAGGGAATAAATCAGCAGTCCCCTCAAAACTCCAGTCCTCAAATTCACCTGAACTACGGCATTCTCTATGCTGCATCCATCAGCAAACCTTAAGGAAAGGGTATTTAAATGAATCATTTTACAACACTAGATCAGTTACCATCAGATTTAATTACAGGCTCTCAGACAAGGAATGGGGCACGAGTCCTAAAGCAGGACTTGTGGAACAAGACACTTCTTTACTATCCTTTTGCATTTTTAAAGAAAAAGAGTTCCAAACCTTGCAACTGCATCTAAACCTGAACAGCATCCTGTAGATCAGTTATGGCATCAGCAGCCTCTAGGAACCATGGTCTAAATTTTAAGTAACTATCTGGATAAATAAACTGAACACCTAAAGTGCTCAATGCCATAAAAAACAGCAACATTTTTGGAAATTCAAGAGGATCTCAGGCCAATGCAAGATGCATCAAGCGGGTCAATCAAAATGAGGCAACTGTTCAATGTTGCCAAAAATATTAACCTTAATTAATTTAGCCTTAACTAATCCGTCAAACTTCTGGAGCTCAGCAGGAGAGGGGAAAAGGGGGGGCAGGGTTAACATGTACACAAACAAAATCTAATCCAACATACTTATCATTGGAATTAAATTATAAAAATATTTCATATATTAAATAGGTCATAACATTATTGGTGTTACATAATTAAATTTAATATTATTAAATGTTATTCTAGTATTAAAATAGTAAATATGTTGATATATTTAAATATACAAACATCATGATATTATTACAGTTTAAAAATATAGGTTTGGCAATTTCATTTTTTCAAAAGATGTAGACATTGATAAAATAGCAGAAAGAATAAGGTAAGAATTTAGTATGTTACCCACCTATACGCTATCATTCCTTGATTTCTATTATTTCAATCCCATTCACACACTAAACAATGTTTTTGCCCAGTACATTTTCTAAAAAATAAATGCATAGAACAAAAGCAGCCGTAAAACCTGTCTCATGTCCTACTGCACAATCCCTTCCCAATATACTTACACTATGCAAACCTCCATTATTCACTACTTAATAGTTCCTTCCTACACAATATAGCGTATATATTAGAAAATAATTCTTTCAGGATAATTAGTTACTGCATAAGTCGCTAACAATATATAACTAAGGTCCCTTTATAAAGCAAAACAAGAAAGTTATTCTATTAATACAATTTTCCTCCTCCATTAATTCTGGCACGTAATTTAACATATCCATTGCCTGTTGATTCAGCTTCAGATCTTCACTACGTTAATTTTATTTAATTGAATGTTTTAGCAAAAATCAAGGTATATCTGAGTTTCACTTGAAACCTTAGGCTTGTTTCTCATCAGGACCATTTCAATCTCACAGGTTAGTGGCTACGAGATGGACTGAAAGCTGGGAGGCTGAACTGCCTCCCCAGGCTTGGAGATAAGAACCTTGGCAGATCCTTGAGAACTTCAGTGGCTATGGTTGAGCAAGCTCTGAAAAATGATGTACTAAATATAGTTCAGTGATGTTAATTAGGAACCTATCATTATGGAGGTGTAAGGGCAGTCCACAAGGACTGGATTTCCGGATTGTAACAGGAGTATCAGTGTACTGAAGAGACAACGCGGTTCCTTTAGCCAGCAAAATTGAACAAGGCATTTATCAGCCAACCTGACCAGGGTATCAAAAGTATCAAATAAACTGTTAAAGGCCATCTCTGGAGCAAGTCTGATGCTTCTTGTTGACATCCAAGAAGAAAAAGGCAGCCTTCAAAAATCTCCAGTCATGGACATCTGAGATATCATCCCTTATTTCCTACTGAGGACACCATCAAGTAAACCAGCTGAGATTACCCATTAGGCATTCAGAAATCTGTGAAACAGACTGCTGAGAACTGAACCTGATGTTGAAGGCACCAGTCCTAAAGATCATTTCACAGGGAAGTCTTGCTCTTCCTTTCCTTTTTTAATATCACTTGAAATCACAGCACTACGTAGGGAACAAATTAATGACAGGTGATTTTTTCTGCTAACACATAATTGCTTTCAATGAGAAATTACTGACCATTTGCTCATCCCCTCATTATCGTTTGAGGTGGACACGAAACAACATCACGTTACCAATATTGCCACTGCTGGGGAGACAACATCAAGAAATTAGAAGCTTTTGAGAGGATGGGGGTCTCTGAAAAGCAGAGTAAGCCTTTAGTTTTCAAGTCCATCAGTTCCCCTGCCCTATGCTCATAAGAACACTTTCTCTGGTGTTCCCTGGCAATCATAGTAATAATGAAGAAAGAGGGGTGACTAATGAAGAACATTCACAGAGAGTACTGAATATGCTTGTGAGCACAGTGAGAAGGAGGATTCCCAGGGCAGGACCTGTCACAGGGATTCTGCTGGTTCTGGAATACTGACTGAAGCTCTAGCTGCAGATCTGCAGAGACCTACCTCCGATCACGCAACATGCGGTGGCCTCACCATGTGCTGAAGATATTGTCCAGACAGGATGGAAAGAAAAGGCGGGTCTTAAGAGCTGAAGAACCCTGGTTCTAAAGATTAGCTGCAGTCCAGACACCTTGCTGGTAAGTATTTCTGGAGAAACATTTCCTTCTTATTGAATGTTAACACCTTAAGTCATGGCAAACTGAAGGTTTTCCTGAGGTGAGAAAACGTCTCTCACAAGACGAGCAGTGTTTAAAACCCTCTAGGGGATCGCATGGTAAGCAAAAAATAAGGAAGAAAAGTTAAAAGCGGCTGCGGGCGGGAGGGGAAAGCGGGGGGAGAAATCATATGCTTGAAAGTCAGGGTTTCACGCCTGAAAACTAACAAATAAGGCGTGAGGAAAAGAAATAACTAACTAGGACAACATGGTAAAAATAGGAAATAGTACTAAGAAAAGATAGAAAGAGGGGAAAGGCTACTGAAGGTTCAATGTTAATTGAAAACTGCTTCCACTAGCACAAAAGGCACTCCAGCTTAGCAAACAGAGTTATGCCACATTCTCTTTCTTTATACAGAGGTAGAAGAAAAAAAGGGAAATGACATCTTGCTATGATTGAATAAAAGTTCTGGTCTGAATGCCTGCAATATAAATATTCATTAAAGGAACATACTCAAAAGGAGAAATATTCTCCTCCCCAGATGGAGGTGTCAGAGACCAGGGCCAAGAACAAACCCCATCAGTTAGATTTCTTATGTGGTACTGAGATTCTGTGTACAGGGAACAGCTGCATAAAACGAAAAACAAGATTGGTCAATAGCTGTGAACAAAATGAGGAGGTTACACGCACACAAGAGAACTATTTATCCGTCTTCTAACAATGGCACAGCTGCACAGCGCTATCAGTTGTATGCTGGAATGCTATAGCCTTACATACACCAACATATACCAACTCAGGCAGTACTGGAGTACTAATGTATCTGCAATATTGCTCAAAAACATAGGTAAGCATTTCTCCAAAGCAGATACAGTCAGAAAGCAAGAAATACAGGGAAGAATGGCTAAGAAACTAAAACAGGTGGTGGTGTTGTCCAGAGAGCTTCTGTTGCCGCAGTGCTAAGAAAAGCTGTCAGAATACAGATCTTTTTATGAAGTTAGAGAAGACTGGGAAGAGACAGGGGGAAAAAAAATTACTTACTGGCAATTTTCTATGTTATATCAAGACAGACTGATGTGTTTTCATGCTCCAGGGAGAAAGGCAAGGACTATCACTCAAAGCAGAAATAAATATTTTGTCCTTTCATCTCTGCTTCTTTTAAAGGTCAAAAAGTTTCTCAAACTGAACAATTAAAAGCAACACATCAAATAAACTATGAAAGGATTGAGAATTTGTATGGAGACACATAGCAGCTATTGCTGACATACTGATGTAAAGCTCTTTTCATTTTATATTAAAACACAGGAAAACAGAACTCCTGTCATTCAATGGGTATTGTTTCTGCAGGCATGTCCTACCTACACAGTTGTATTCAGGTTGAAAAGACCTCCAGAAGTCATCTAGTCCAACACCCTGCTCAAAGCAGATCCAATTAGATCCACTTGCTTGACTAATCCAGTCGAGTTATTAATATCTCCAAGAATGGAGATCTAACGACACACATGACAAAACTCTACACTTAGCTTTTCAAAAAACATTTCTAAATACTAGAGGCTCTAATTCCATCACAGCGTTCTTTGTCCATATCATATCAGAAGAGAGGTTAAGAACTGTTGGTCTTGAGAGTCGTAATGGCAGGAGGCTAATTCTCTATTTGAGGGACAGTAACTGAAAAATCTTAACAGGCAGAAATTACTAAGTGCTAATCAGGTCAAAGACCACTCATTTAAATTTGCATAACTTTACGGTCAAAAGCAAAAGCAGCTTTAGTTTAAAGGAAATGAAACCCTACCAGAAGACTCAGTTTCTGCTCTAAGAGTGATGCCTCATTTCGTCTACAACTTAAAGGCTGATTCTCAAATATACACATTATCCACAGAAAACAAAAAAGGAAGGACTGCAGAGAAGCTGGTTGCCAGGGGACTGCTGCGAAACCGTGCCCGCTGGCTGTGACTCACAGGCAACTTCTAAAATTTATCTGCATGTCAGCAGGCCTCGCTGTACACTGGTAAGAGTGACACACCACGTGAAGACTGGTTATTTGGGTTTAAGCATGTGAGGAACAAAATTCCTATGCCAAAACTCCCAAATCCTTTTGAATTTGTATTGCTGCTAGCACAGACAGAAAAGCTAAAAAAAAAAAAAAATCTGGAACAAAATACTTTCAGAGGTACTCATACCTTTGTAACACGATCTCTATTTTTATAGAGCAATCCTTAATGTTGCTGCGAAATAAGGATTATTTGCAAAACGTTCTATTTTTGTTGTTGTTGTTGTTGAAAACATATACAGTATAAACCAAAAGCTTGCTTCAGCTGGTATAAATCCTGTTGGTAGAAAACCTACAAACACCATGATACTATCTGGAGGGAAGAACAAAAGAATGAAGTAACAGGTCCTGCTCATCAGTGTTTAACTTATAAAAAATTCTGAATGATCTATTCTGGGCTCGCTGTTGCACAGTAAACTAGTGCATTTTCCCATCTCTTCTACTTTCCTTGTCATTTCCAACATTGCATGCGTTTTTGACCACTACTGAGTCATAAGCTCATGACAGAAACTCCTGTAAAGTGAAACCAGCTAATTTAGGGCTCATCCCTATGTATGCACGCTTCAAGTAGAACCACATTCCTTTTACAGAAAAGGAGTTTACATAATTACTGCTACATTCCCTTGAAAGTATCTCTCTAACTGTGCTATACATTAGGCAAGCCATATAACAAATGCGGGAGCATTCAGTAAGTGTTCTTCAATACTTTTTTCCTTCCTTAATTGAGTTCTTTCTGTTCTGGTATTGCTTCGTCCTGACCTCCTCCTGAGCAGTTGTACACACAGTGTCAGGCATAAGCTCTGTATACCAAGAAAACATAGCAAAGACAGCTGAATCTCAATAGGTAAGTACTGTGACCATGATGTTAAATTAGAAGTTAGTGTTATTTAAAATTGAAAAACTAAGTGATTTGCGGAGTTTTTTAAGGTCAAATGAAACTTCCAAATGAAAATATCAAATATAAATTTGGAATGCCTCCTATGAAAGGAAATTCCCCTGGGTGGAGTATATAATCACATAAGAATTTTTAAAACAAGCAAACTAAAATAAATGAATACAATATTAGTAAGAGTGACCTGGAAGGGGAGGCTAGTACATGAGCGGCTAAGTCTGAGAAGGGCTTTTGGCAGAATGAAGCAGACCACAGATGGTGATCATATAGTGCATCCTAATCTGATATGTTCTTGGTTAACTGAAAAGAATTTAAACAGTTAAGTTATTTTTCTTGCTGTTGCAGCAGCTGTACTAATAATGTTCATATTTATTTGCTGTAAGCCTTCCTGTCTTGATTGCATAATTCAGTGTCCTCAATTAGAGTCTTCAACGTAATGGTACCCCAAACAGCTTTGAAAGGCTGCCAAAACAGAGTCACCATACAATATATGAAACCAATCTAATTAGGCTACCTCAACTATGACCCTAAGATACTGACGGAGCTGCAAGACTTTTCACATTGTAGATGTATATACATGCACATTTTAATATTTAATGTGTTGGTAGTCTTACTGATGTCCTAGTGGTTAAAAAGCACCTGTAGTATTGAAAATTCAAAATGCTATCACGCTGGTTCATCTGACGACTTTTTTAACCTGCTGTAACTTAAAGAAAAAACAACACAGAAACCAGCCTTTTCAGAAAATCTCCTTCAGGGCTTGAGAAGTATTCACTTCTCTCAAATGCACCGAGGGAAAAATCGTTGACAGAAGGGAGAAGGAAGAAAAATCTTCAGCTGTTTGAAATACCATGTAATAATTACATTTCTGGGTTTATTATTTTAAAAGGCAACTATTTTTTTGCTGAATGACCACAACATGATAAAGGGTTTAAGTTAAGAGAATTGAACAACCAGTGATATCTTCCTCATTATGTCATATTCCCTACTCAAGAATTGCTCTAAGGTTAGCAATTACTGCCTTCATTAACTACCAGATACCTTTTTCTGTCATGTTCCACTAGTGACAGAAATATATGGCTGAACAGTTTTTAAGATGTGCTGCTGGAAAGATTCCTAGCTTTCTTTCACCGAAGTCCATGCTAGTCAGTACCCACAAAAGGAGTACATTCAAGGCTCAGCCACAGTTTTCTACCGAGAATTTCAAAAGGTGTTCCTATTTCAAGCACAAAAACTGTGACTGTAAAATATATTCGTTCTAAATACAGCTATTAGGACAAAGTACTTACTTAGGCTACTCAGTTGTCTGATTATATTTGCCAAGGAGATATTGGTGACACATTCCAATTCATTCTTGATACCTCGAGGCAGAGCTGTGTGGCACAGGTGCCTGGGGTCTATGTTCCTTTTTACCAGCGGCATTCTGAAATGTATCAGAGGACCAGCAAACCTGTAAAGAAAGGAGACAAAACACTGTTGTAAGTTTAATCATGTTTTAAATTCAGATTATGTCTAAAGTTAAATTGACTAATCCTAACAAGGTAAAAATACCTCCACAGTACTGATGGAATTCATTGCTCTGAGTACATAAATCTTTTCTTCTTTGCCCAACGAAAGACTATTTCATTCTCTCTCTTTAAACCTTTACCTGACTCAGATGCCAGTGAAGTGACAAATAATTTTTTACAGTTCATGCTTTTTTCTTTTTCCCCCTGAAAAAAAAGACAGGAAAATCTTTGCGGTACAAAAACACTAAAGAATGATTTCCTTCTAGATGGACTACTTCCTTATTCAGGCCAGGCAAAGTCCAACTACAAATTCCCTTTATTATGAGGTCAAAGTCAAACTAGTTGCCTGTTCCACCTGAAAGGCAGATATGACCCATTCATTATGTAATGGCATGTTACTACCAGAAGTCCCCCTCTAGTCTAAACATCACTTCTAAATCATACCTAATCAAGGTAAGAAAAGAGAAGATGTTTCCCTTCCATCTACACTGCTACTGGCAATAAATTCAGCTAAGAACGCATCTTCCAAATGCAAATGTCCCTAGTAAACTTGTAGTGCAAAGTCCTTCATGATTCAGAAATACCACCCCTCCACACCTTTCCAAATCCACATATGTTAAATTAACCAAGAGTCTTTACTAGTTCTGCAGACAGCGTAAGAATCATCTCAGGCTGTGACTCCCAGGCTTGTAATTTTCTGCACCCACAGCACTGATTGGAAGGAGTTTCCCAGGGGGCAAGTTATGCCTCTCATCTTATTAGTGCTGCTTATTAAGACCTGCCTACTAAAACTTTTCTTCTTGAAAAATGGATTCCCTAAAATTCTCTAATTTTTCCATCATCTGTCATGTAAAACTCTGAATGACCAATGCAAAACTCCCATTTGATACACAGAAAATGGATACATTTGGTGTTGTAGTAACGTCATCTCCCTTCCCGTTGCAGAAGGGATTACACTTTCTCCAGATGGCGAGGCAGACAAGTTTTCCACAATGCAACCTGCAGTCCTAGTCCCTCAACCAGACACCCTGCTGCAGCTTCATCCATCCTCTGCTTAGAAGCTTTATCCCAAAGTGTTCCCAGGACGCAGTTAGGGCTTCGTGTTGTGCCACAGAATCTTCCCTACAGTATATATTTAGCCACTGTTATCTTCACTTGGTCGAAATGGAGAGATTTTTTGGATAAGAATAACGTAAGGCCATGGTGCTAGAGCTGAAATTTTGCTGACCTAGAATGGCATAGAGGAATTAGAAGAGTCACAGAGACTGTAACGGGGTATCTTCATCTCACAGACTGCTTAGATTTCTCATGGCCACTTTTCCTGGGAGTATATTCTTTCACTGATGCCGGGGCTCATGGCTGAGGGACCCAGGCAGGATCCTTAAGTCTACCTGAGAAACACCTCTGTGTTTCCAGGATCTGATTAGACTTGATTCATTGCATTTTAACACCATGTCTACTGCTCTAATTTTCTTGGGAGAACAATCAAAAATATTTTGTTTTTGAGGGATAAGAACCAATGAAAATAATTTTTCTAGTCACTGGCTTAAGGGAAAGGTTATACAGTTCTTAAAATTTTGTAATTTAGTTTTTCAATATTAACAATAAAATTATGGAAGTGTGCATAGGGCAGGGGTAAATTATAAGAACAGACTTTTATTTTTATTTTCTAGGAATATCCCAAATCCTTCTAGTTCCTAAATACGTAAGTGCTAAAAAGCTAGCTGGTGCATACAAGCTAAATGAAATAAGAAGTGCAAATCTGAACATTGTCTCAGATAGAAGCAATGAGAAAGTGTTTATAGTTAGAGACTTATACCTGCTGGTACAAGACACAGGTGTAGCACGAAGCAAGGGAGATCAAACGGGCCCCATCAGCAGAGCTCCTGCTGTCTTAGGGGTACACAACCCCTCTACCCCCAACGACAAGACCCTGAAGAAACCCTTAACTACAGGTTCGTTATCATGATTCCTCAAGAGAAAATAAAGTAACCACTCTGTCGCTGTAAAAGAAACACAACAAATGATACGACAGCAATGTTCTACAGAAACAATTAAATATTAATTCCAGAGTTAAGCCCTTTCTTGATTACTGCTTTAATGATACTGTTGTATAAACAGCACAGTAGGCAAGTCTTTTAAAAAGAGGTGCAAACAAGCATGTAAAGAAATGTTTTCACAGAAAAAGTAAAAATCTACATATAAAAGAAACTCAAACAGTCCTCCTTTCTTTCTTACTTTCTTTACTATATATATCTGGGTTATAAAGGTTAAAAAAGTCAGTAAATAACAGGCATAAAAGCAGTTGATGGCTAGTGCACTTTTTCTTTTAACTTATATAATCAAGATGTTAGTAAGTGGTATTACTCTCCCTTCTTGATCTTATATCATTCATGAAAAAACTTGCCCAATTTACAGCATGCATAGATCATAAAGCTTCAGATGCCCAAGTGAGATTCTTTTGAAAACTGTAATAGCAATACAAAAAAAAAATCTTAAAAGTAATTACAGCCAACTGCTAGCTAGATTTTACATAACAACGTTTGAGTGTGTACTGCCCTTTACTGGTCTGATTTGTCTCTAAGATAGAACACTTAACAAAATAGCTGAAAATACACAGTATTGACCCAAATGTTTTCTCCAATAGGCACAAAAAGATGCTGCACAAGTAGAGATTAAGCCTGAACTCCCTGGACCTCAAAATGTACAACTCTGAACCTGAATAAAAGTCCATTTAAGACACTAAGAAATTTTCTTGCATTAACCTCTCTAGAATTTTCAGAAAATCTACTCTTGACCTTTTTTCTCCCCCAAAATGCACAAATACCATTTTCTAATATCTGAATAACACAGCTGTGGCTGTTCTATCTAAAGATACGGTATAACAAGAAAAGGTAGCAGAGGGAGCAGTAAGTATGGCAAAAGGTATAGTTTTAAAACAAGAATAAACTTGGAAAGGAAACAAACGACAGACAATACAAGTGACACCTTCCAAATTACACATCATGTTTAAAAATTCCGCAAAGCCCGAACAGAAACTGTTTCCCTGTTTCCCATAGAAACAAGAACAAGGAGGCAATGAAGGAAAATATCACTCAAACACGCTTAAAATAAAGGAAAAGGCAATTTATTAAACACAATGTTTAATAAATTGTGGAACTCATTGCCACAGGACGCTGTATACAACAAAAATACCTGCCAGTAATTTGTCCATCACAGACCACATATTCTTTGCAGTTTGTTGCAACCACTAGAAGATCTTGATGATTCCTCCCCAATCGTATTTAGCGATCCCAGCACGGAGTGCCCTCGCTCATGAAACAGGGGTGCAACAGCAAACTGAACTTTACTGTACCCAATTTCTTAACTCCTATAAAAGAGTGAAGAACTAATGCAGTTCTTATCAAGAAAGCCGAAAAATTTTGAGATCGCTATATTTATTATGCAGCTTTAGAACTGTGAAAGAGGAAAAAACAAAAAAGGCATTGTTACAACCTAGTATATCCTTTAGGTTAAAAGCAAAAAAAAAAAAAACAAACCACAAACCCCAACAAAAAACCCACACCCCCCTACCCCCTGCTCCCAAACCATACATTACCCAAGCCACTTGGGCAGCAAAGGAAAAATTCATTCCTAAATAAAATCCTGTTACCATGCTGCTCCCAAGTAATCCCTGGAAACTGTGCGTAACCCCAGCCAGGCAGAAGAGAGAAGCAGCTTGTTAGTGCAGAAGAGGATCCCTGGGCTGAAAGAAAGGCTACATGACACCTCCTCAGAGGCTTTCAGTTCTCCTCCTGCGGCACAGGTCTCCCCGCTCTCCCTCCCCTCAGCCTCATTGCTCCCCAGCTCAGAACTCAGGGGAAGGGAAGGCAATCCTCAAACACAAGTATCTCCTCTTCCCTACCATCCCATACAAATCCTTGAAGCAATTCTTAAGAAGCAGCATTAGTTTACACTCAAGTTATCTGGAAGTGCTTTACTCTACAGCGATCTTAAACCGAAACTCCTCTTTACAAAGAGACGCCGATCTCTTTTGCAGAGCCACTATTGAAAACTCTTCTCCCTCACTTCCTATGCATCCTCTGAAGCACTCTGAATCCACTCGAGAAGCCAACTCTAATCTTCTTTACAAACCCCTCTGCTACTTCAGTCGCACAATGGCTGGCACAACCTCATCCCCCACACATACGCTGCGAGTATGAGTGCAGAATACGAACGCGTGTACATACTGAGTATCGCATGTTTTCATCAATCTCTCATGCTTTGATACATCATTTTTAGGTAAAACGATCCAGTTGGGTTTTTTAAATTAATTCCTATTACTTAAAGAACTGCAGAACAATGGCAGAACAATGGCACTAATGAAAAACCTGTATTATCTTTTTAGAAGAACAGCCTTAATGAGATTTGACCGCACTTCTTTTCAAAAGGGAAGTTGTTTAGTGTGCTGCACAGCCTTCTTCAGCTACTAGGGGCCTTACGGGTGATACTCTTCTATCTCTGTCTCCTACTTCTCAAACACCGCTGGCAGCAGCTGAGAAACCTGCTCTCAGGGCACCTGTCCCCGTGCCCGCATGGCAGAACCCCCAGGAGCAGCGCTGCTTCCACAGCTCCCACCAGGATGCTTCGCTTTCACCCCACTGCTGGTGCCAAGAGAAGGCCCTGGGGAGCAGACAGCGTAGGAAACGGCGATCGTTTTCCCTTCAATACGCTCCTGTAAAAACATCTCAGAAGCGCAAGATGTGTGGAGAAATGTTACATTACTACAAGCTTGTGAAAAATTTGAAATGTCAGTTGTCACAGTAGTAATTCAGGTTTTCTCGCAATTACGGTAAGACAAGTAGGAATGAAAGCACAACATTGAGGCTAGGCTGGATGGGGCTTTGAGCAACCTGGTCTAGTGGAAGGTGTCCCTGGCCGTGACAGGGGGGTTGGAACTAGATGATCTTTAAGATCCCTTCCAACCTAAACCATTCTATGATTCTAAGGTGGGGAAAACGAACTAACTAACCTGTCCAACAGTTTAACTGGTAATTAAACTATGCTTCAGTTTTTCTTTCAGAAGACTAAGGAAGTGTCACAATCACGTCTTTTTTTAATGAAGGTCTACTTCTGATTTCATCCTTACTAAACTTGACATTATTTTCTTAGCATTAACTAAAGACATTAATTTATGATTTTTTATATAATATACCAATAACGCAGCACGGAATGTCCTTGCTTTCATGGGGTTAAATCTAATTCCAACCATTTCTATAGCATATCTTTATGCCTTAATATTACCATACTTCTTGCAATTTTCCTTTAACAATGTGCAATTGCAATGCCTCTCATATGCCTCATTTAATTGATCACGTTCTAGCTGCTGGCAGAACAGACCACAGTTTGAAATGCAACAATCAATTTAACACTTCCCCCACCCACCCTTAGAAACAGAAATAGAATATACAATAGTTTTTATATTTGCTTACATAATCATGTACTAACTGCATCTACACTATACAGACTTTGGGACAGAATGCAAGTAGCTAATAAAAAATCCTCAAATGTGTTAATGAATCTGGTAAAATCAGAATTGTATCAATTAACAAAACAAGCTCATTCTCTTGTCAAATTTTCTTTTAATTATGCTACGAGACATCATGTTATACTAGTTGCAGAAAATCCAAAGATGAAGGGTTTTCTAATACACACCTCTACTAGGAAAAGGCAAATACGCAAAGACTTCATGCAGCTTGTTTCTCTGCAGCTCTCACTGCAAGATCAAGGTCCAGGAAAAATCTTGAGAAAAACCAGGCACCAACAGTATGGTGTCCTTCAAGAAAGTAGGCCACTACCACCTACTGCTGAGTCAACATAACGATTTTAAAACTCGAAAGGCAATTAACATCCCTTAGAGGATACGTCTTGGAATTGACAAGTTGACAACTGACATCTTAAATTGACAATTCAACAGAAATGTGTTAAAATTACTGTTTTGCAATCCTTTCTGTTATGAACCATGTCACAGAACGAAACATCTTCTCCTTGGAACACTTCCCTCAAATCTCAGTTTTCTGCAATTCGCTCTCAAAAATTTTTCTAACTGCAAGTGACTAGGAAAAGATGACCTTACTGTAACTAAAAAGCAGTGTCAAAGAAAATAAACACAAAATATATTATTAGAAAGTGATGTTGACATCAGTGCTGTTTAAAAATGAACATAAAATGAATTGTTTACGACTTAAGACCTCCTATACTAAATTGACCAAATGTGTAACAACTTTTTTGAATAGACAACGTAAGGCACAATGCCTATATAGGGGTGTATAAAAGAAACTGATACTTTTTTTTTTGTTGTTAAACCACAGTCATTAATAAAATATTTATTATTTTATCTGTAGTCACAAATATAAAAAAAATACTGTTCCTGAAGTAATACCAATAACAGTCTCTCAAACATTCTCTAAATAGTCTGTTGCTGAACTGAAGACAAGATTATGCAGGGATGGATTAATATGTCAATGGGCCACTGAAGTCTCTATCTCAGTAACATTGTATAGGAAAGTATTTGATTGGTAAGATAATAATGAACAGACTGTAAAAAAACAATTTAACTCATAATTATAAAATGTATTTAAAGTACATCTCAGTACACCTGTCATGTCAGATAAGCAGAAAACAGACAACGCAGTCACAAAAATGGGCAGGACTTGAGTTCCACTCAATCTCTAAGGCATAATTACAGACAGTGCTAAACAATTACTTTTCAGATACTACCACCCAGCCAGTTTTCTCCCAGGTGTTTATCATAAGACTACAATCTCTCCCCCATGCATGCATGCACACCTGCACACACACAGGCACACTCATCTTTAAAGCACATGGAAAAAGCATTTGAAAATTATGGGTTTGATTATAGACACAAACTGCAGCTACATCTACTTCCTTGCCAAAATTTCTAAGTTTCACCTTTATTCAGCTAAACAAATGAAAAAATGGCAATATTTTTTTTACACTGGGGGAAAAAATTTTGTATTTTCAGCCCTATATTGGCTGCGACTATTATGAAATAGTGTAGTAAAAACGAAGGCAATTTCAGCAAGTTATGGGTGGGAAGAAATGGAGCGATTAATTATTTGTATGCTGACTTTTAAGAACTTTATCTGTGATAAATTAGCTTTTCCAAAAATCTTAAAATCTTCCTTTTACTGACATGATTCTGGTTGATGGCAGTAACAGCAGAATTCTCAGTATGGATAATACTGCAAAATATGACCCCCCAGTATCAATGCAGCAGGTAAAACTTAATAGAAACAGCAGCAATATTGAGGGGAGAAAGCTGACATACCACTTCATAACTACAGGGGCTTCCTCAAGTTTTAGAGGCAACAGCATATTTTCAGCAAGCGCAACAACGCAACCTGGGTTGAGTCAATGAGCTACGTTTAACAAAATACAGCATCATAGCATGCAGCGACGACTTGTTACTGAGTGAGTCCAGCCTTCAGGGCTTCCATACCACTTCCAATTTTGCTGGAGAAGATCTTTAGAGCTTGACTGCAGCTACAACCCGCTGTATGGGTTTGGGCTTCCTCAGGGTCCTTGCACACTTGTCTGAAATTCCTCCCACCTGTGTTTTGTTTGGGCTGTCACCTCTCATCCCAGAACGAAGATGACAGAGGCTGTCACCATCGTTTATACAGTCCTCTCCTCCCCTCAAGCCCTAATGAAAGATTTCACTCTGATCATGTGTACAGAGCAAAAACCTAAGGTATCCTAACTACAAGGAGAGAATATTCAGCTCAAGATTGGTTTCTTTTTCCCCATACAGGTGCAAAATACAATAGAGTTAAATAAACAGCACACAGATTTTGCAAATCTCATCCCTTTTGTTAAGCAGTATTCCTATTAATGAAGTGGAATTCAAACCCAAACAATTCAGAGCACAGCAGCTTACAAACTGTGGCTTTTTTAGATAGTTTCTTTCTACAAGGCTAAGCTCAGTTTGCTTTCCTGTAACTGAAGTTTTTTCCTTTGTTTTCACCTCTGATTTTCTGGAATATAAACAAGTACCTACTGATTTATCAATTCGTTAAGCATCGATTCTTTTAACCATGTTGCTTCCTCCATTTTTCCCCACTACCAACAGCTTCTATCTTACTATGGTGTCTTCTAAATTTAAGTTGTTTATATGAAATTTAACAAATCTGCAGCAAAAACAAAACAAAACAAAAAAATCCAGCCACCATAAGTGCAGTTATTTGATGTGTCTTGCTAATAATTGTAAAAACATTTCTGTTTGTCTTAATAAAGAAACTATTTAAATCAAATTGCTCTTAGGAAAAAAAAAATTAAAAACATCAGGTTCAACACTACTACCCTGAACAGTAGGACTGCTGGGGGCAATAAGGCACTAAGCCAGCTGCCTTTCTGGCTCATAGACAAAATTCAATGAACAAAGTTAGACGTGACACTGTTTGGCATGTCTACAACAAGAAACATTTAGACATACAAACTTCCTTCACATTAAGTATTTTAAGCAAAAAATGGAAATTAAAAAAGACAGTGAAGTTTTTTTGGTGTAACAACTTACTTCCAAAATATATAAAATAAAATACACAGAACATACTGAATTTCTGATTAAAAAAAAATCCCTACATATATTTAAAAAAAAAAAAAAGCATCAACAGCAGTACTAAAGATTTCCAGATGTTAGATTTGAAATAATTTCTATTTGTTTTTTTTTTTNGTTTTTTTTTTTCTTACAATTCTACTTCTCAGTATCTTTAAACTAAAACTTTTGTTACATGTGATGATCCATTCCTTTCATGACCTGTGATATTTTAAGTTTACAAAACACTAAACAGTCAGAAACTGAATAGAATAGAATTGCATTCTTCAAATCCAAATACAAATCTTAGAATCATAGAATGGTTTGGGTTGGAAGGGACCTTAAAGTCATCTAGTTCCAACCCCCCTGCCATGGCCAGGGACACCTTCCACTAGACCAGATTGCTCAAAGCCCCATCCACAAAATACTAATCACCAATTCTTTTCCTTCCAATATTGAAACTACAGTATTAAACTACAGTGAAGATTTACAAAACCAATCTTGTGAATAGTTCATAGAAAAGACGAGAATTGTTCTCCCCAAACAGGCACAAGGTCTGATGACACCTTACTACAAAACCAAAAAGATGATTGAAATTGATCATGTGTCCATATATTAATGCTACTTCTAAATAGAAATATTTTAAATTATGATAGGTAAGATTTTAAAAACGAGCTGCAAAATTTCTTATCAGCATTCCTAAATATTATTCAGATTATCCTGTATTCATTAGTTTTCTCCTAGTGAGCTCCTGTCAGGTCAGTTGATTAAAAACAATTTTGGAAGTATCCTGGGTTGTAATTTAGGTTCAGCCAAGAATGCTCAAATTAATTTTTGATTACAAGTTTTGCTCCGCTCCCCAAAGGCTAAAAATGTATTAACATACTATGTGATTTGAAATTGCTTTTTGAGACCTATGTTTTATCTGATGACATTTTTTCTCTCAGCATTAATCTAGTCTTCCTGTTAACAGTTTCTACGTATGGTGTACAACACAAAAGCCCTATGATGGATTGCAACAAAAGCTCTTTATTATAGCCTTGACAGAGACAGATAACTAATCCAGTGTTAATTTAAAATCAAAACCTTAGTACCAGAACTAAGGGTACAGTTTCTGTGGTTTTAGTGTATCTATCACAACATACTACCTTTGAACATTTTCTACGATTTTCCTTGAAAATGTGTATGCTATATATTAACAGTTACCTTTGTTACATAGTTCTTTACCAGTTCAGGATAAGACCTATTAAATGCAAACGTCAATTTTCTAACTTAATCTATAAAATTCACCAAATGCATGTGAAAATGAATGCCGACATACTTCTATCGCACGGATACAACAACCTGCTTTTGAATGGCCAGTATTTCATGGCAGTAAATAATAAATATTTAAAGAAAAGGTACCTGAACTTCCCAGCTGCTAAGAAAAGTAACCTGGTGGGTACTGGGAAGACAAGGTGTTCCACCCTGGCTACGGCACTGAACTGCTAGTTCCCCATCAGCAGTGCATCGCCAACTTCCAGAACTCCCCACGCCGAGGGAGCCCCCGGGCTGCGGCACGATTAATCGCAGCCAACGTCTCCCGCAGCCAACGTCTCCCGCAGCCAACGTCTCCTGCTTCGAAACGGGCTGGCCCTGGCACAAGGCAATTAGCATTCCACACACAGTGCCCTGCCTTAACAACAGAGCTGTCCTTACAAAGGAAACACAGAAGCGCTCAGCCCCGGTGGCCAAAGCCTGCCCTTTTTCCCCAGACACAAGTGGAGAACCCCCTGAAGGCAGAGTGATTAAGAAATAATTATTCCTTTGGTACCAAGCTACAACGGGTAAATATTAAATTATGACGTGCCAAAAATTAAAGGAATGAGTGGCTGTGCATGGGTGAGGAAAGGAAGGAAGGGGAATACGACAGTCTGGGTCTTTCACTGTGTTGACCTTACTGCTGAATCCAAGAAGGAAATTGGATGCTAATGAAATAATAAATAATGTCAGGAATCTACAGTAGTAATGAGACCAATGTACAGAGGGCTGCGACCAAGAAACCTCATGCAACACAGGAGCTACTTATGCAGTTCCTGTATGTTAATCTAGCGGTGATACACACTATACTAACTAGTACTCACTTACTAAACTAAATAAGAGGTGTCAACAATGACAATCAGAAGCCTTTCATGCCTCAAAACATTACTAGAGATTTGAAGAAGTGATGTTAGCACTGCAAGAGCCAGAGATAAGCCAAGTATTTAAAAAATGAAAATTTCACTGCCCTTTATGCTATGATCCCAAATGCCTAAATGCATTTTATGCTCTGATACCAAACCCATGAATGACAGATTATTGGGTTTGCTTTTCTTTTTCATGGTTTGAAAGGAAGAATTAAGATACCAACTATCAAGTGGGATGTACAGATGTTAATAATCACCTTATTATTACCAGCCGAGCTTCTTTGTAATGAATTTTTCCCCTTTGTGAACAGTAACATTCCTCAGAAGAGGATTTGTTGCAAAAAATGTGAATGTGCATAAACAACATTTTGCCCTATCTGCTGCCATTTATGCTACTTAATATGTTTGAACAGACATGCTGCAGGAAAAAGGTATTAACATTCAGAGTTGTTTACTTTTGAACAGAAATGTTATTAAATATTCAACAGTCCAGAAACACTGATGATTTATACTGTTGAAGGCTAGAAACTGATCATTTCATCCTTCACTCAGTATAACGTCAAAACTCCGCACTGAAGTGAATAAAAGATTTGTTAAGTAAAGACTGGAGGACTCAGATGGGCCTGTTTCCTACCCAGGGCAGTGCTGTTTGGAACAATAATTTTTCCAGTATTTTTCCCATTCAATTTTCATTATTTTAGGTAGGCGGTTTCCAGTAATTTCTTGGATAAACTCTTCTACAACCAACTACCTCTCATACACAGTAAAGTGTGCCAATTCTCCCTCTTGCCCTTTCAGTTTTGTTCCCCTATACTTTCAGATTACACACATTTGTTCTTATTTCTTGTTGTTTGTAACATTCCGGTATTTATAGATGCCACACCCTTTCTTTGCTAGCAATTCTAACCAGTTATACATTTTTGTTCTTATTTAGGAGGAAAAAAATGTAAAGTGTCACTAATTCCAGCAATGTTTTTTTTCCTGATTAAGTTTTTAGTTTGTATGTCCTTTGAAGGCTGAGGTCTGGGGTCCAGACTCTGAAACTCTTGGTCCTTTCAATAGCTATTCTGAAGTTAAATGAGATTATTTGTGCGACCACATTTAGAAGTTGCAATGGGAAGTTTTTTCTATTAGCCTGATTTATATGACTTCCAAAGAATAAATAATCTTTTACAGAAAATCAAAGAAACTGCTCACACCAATATTTATTAACAAGAAATGTGACACTATTTGCCTTTCTGTTGTAACACTCTGATGAAAGATAAATAAGGCTGCATCCTTTGGCTTGTAAAAGAATCAGTCCTCATTTAGCAAATTTATGTAGCAAGTAGGGATTACCCGCATGAAAGTTTTAAAACTTGTTAAATTTTAATAAATGATTTCTAATATTTAATAATTTCTGCAAGCCATATTTTAACCTTAAAATATATCATAAGGAAAAACTTATTTTCCAGACAAAATTAGATTTCCTCGTAATTTCATAAGCAGCATTTAAGATCTTGTATTTACATACATATTTTTCCCTAAATTTAAATACTAGAATTAATTCTGGCTACCATTTATTTTCACTGTCCATGTCTGAGTTTGAGAAATAGTCTCACCAGGAAAGGAATAAATATTGCAGAGAAAACTAATTTTTTTTTGTGAACACTGGAACTAATTAAAGCTAGTCCTCTCAAGGCTTTTGTGTCATGGTTGATTGTGAGCTTTAACTAAAGCTGTTCCCATAATTGGGATATCTGCAAGATGCCTTTCCTCTCTGGTTTCCTGTATCTATTTACATGTAAACTAACACTGTCACCTTTCCATTGCCCATAACGTTTGCGAAGACATACATTTTCATAATATGTGCAGGAGTTTAAAAATCTTTCAAATATCTCTTCCCCTACGAAATCTGGCTCAAATCAGACAGCAGTTTAGAAATTATTGGGATGAAGTAGGAATTGTAGACAAACAAAGAATTCACTTCCTTTTCTTGATCCCAGGTTTAAAAACTTGATTTTTAAAATAACTTGGTTTTGTGCTATGCTTCAAATAACAATTATTTAGAGTTACTAGCTTAAATAATTGGAGGCACAAACATGAAATAAGAACATTGTGAAATGCATACATTCTTATACTTTCTGATTTGGGCTTGGAAATACAAAATCCATGGAAATGAAAACTACAGTCACTAAACTGGAGATGCCACCTCAGTTTCAAGCAAAGACAAACTATTCATATTTGGAAGCTTTGCAAAGGAACTTATCTTCATGAGGTCATAAGACTGTTTCCAGTTCTGCATTCCTCTTCTGTCAGACTTCTTAATAAAGAGACAGTATAGGTACACCTACAAGGCTTATAGCAACATTATTAAATCACTATGACCAAAAAACTCTGTATGTACATATTTATCAGGGAAAATACAGTGTTCTCAATCTCCAGGGAAAACATCCATGGCCCTTAGGACCATTACATGTGACAATCATAATATATTCTGTAATAAGGGAAACACTGAGTAAACAAAGATCTCTGCTGGCTCTTTTCAGGGAGTCAAGGGACTACAGATGTGAAAAGGAAAAGAAAAGAAGGTGAATCTGTTTATTCTCTACAATACAGCAAAAAATCAGCCCAGCCAGCCAAGAGGAAGGGCAGACCTAGTAAGGGAGTTAATAAAGTTGGGTCCTTCTCTCTTATAAGTACTTAGCAAAGGGTAGATAGTGATTGAACAGGGATGGAGAAATGAGATTAGCTGTCTCTACAGAGAGATCTGAAAAGACAGCTTGGAATTGTCAGACTTTGAACTAGTACATATAATTATCAAGTAACAAAGATACCTGTTCGCCTTAGAGGCAGGTAACGTAAGAACCAAGGAACTCAATAATTTCAGTAATTCCTTCTGCATTTAAGATAAGTTAACTGTAGATATTCAGAGAATTTAGGACACAGTATTGGAATAAAACTGTATAAAATTCTAATTATCAAATATTGGTGCTGCCATCAAGATGTTGGTTCCAAGCATAGAAAAAGGGAGGAAATGGGCATGGTTGAGAAGACAGCAACAGTCACTTCAGCGGTCTCTGAGGACAGCAGTGGGAAATCACTGTACCTAGCTAAAAGTCTGTGTTTCCACAGAATGCACAGAAATCACAGGTGCCTATAAAGAGCAATCTAGTCCATTTACTTTTTTTTTTTCCCTACCAAGGATGTATGGAATCAACAAGAAATCTAAAAAGCCTCCGTGTACTTCAGATTAACTCTATCTACCCTCTTTGAAGCATAGGCACCAAAGGAAGGATGGTTCTTGCCTCCTGAACAACAGCCTGCTGTTTGAAGAACTCACTCGGCAAATGGAAAGACTGATTAAAGGATGGAAGCCCGATTAAGAGGAATGAATTCATGCCTCCCTTACTGCAGTAATCAACAGCATTAAGCCACAGAACGTTTTGTGTGAAAGCACTTGAAATTGAGCAAGCAAATAAGGAAGACAAATTTTATCCAGAAATTGAGGTATTAGCTGCAAAGCAGCAGAACTCAGTTTCCACATCTTAATCCCAGAAAATAATTATGCATTTAAAAATATATATAGTCATTAGATAAATCCATCTCCAGAATTATTGATTAGAAAATTAGATACGCATCCTTCCAAATTAATGTCCTGGTTACTTGAAAGGCATTTTTCCTCTATTGCGTAGCCCTTTCTCGCCTAGAAGGTGGAAGACACAGGTTTAAATAACCTAGCTTGAGTGCTGCACCCATATTTCTCAGTGCTCTAATATGGCATAACCAACTGAATGCTCTATCAGTCAGGGACAGTAATGACCACTCTCACAAGAGATGAAATCCATCATAGATCAAATCCCCAGCTCACCTTTTCAAGCTTCTCCTGGGAATGACAGAGAATTTAGGAGGCTGTCCAGATATCTAGATGAATTAAGCACCTCTAAGCATGTGTGGGTGACAAGTTAAATGTCTCAGCTAGGCAGGGAGGAGCCTAATGTATTTATACACATAGTGTTAAGCAGCCTTGGAAAAGAAATAGATTTGACTATCTGAGATGTATATATTTTGAGTAGCTAAATTGCAATTTGGGTAGGATATGTCATCCTTAAACCGTAAATCTAATCCTATGCAATGCAGAGGACAACACTGTGTAATCCTATTCATGAACCAAACTAATCAAGCTCCATCTTAAATCTAGTTAAGTCCTCGCCCCTGATATTAAATTTAAGCACAATTCACTCCTTATATGACAGGAGACAATATGCCAATTCCATTCTAGATTTATGATCAATGTTAGTTTTTTCCCATTCTAAAAGTGTTCTTCATTGCCCATTTTCCTCGGAAAATTCTGTCTCTCCAACTGTACTCCTGTCCTTTACTATCGCCCCAGTTTTACATAACTACAATATATTATAATTAAATTTAAGATAATTAAAACCAGGCAAGAACATGCCTTTCTGATGGAAGGACAAGTTGCATAGTCAAGGAAGTTCAGAATACCTTGATTATCACATGGACTTCGGTCCAAGTCAAGAGGTGTTCTTCAGATACTGATTCAGGTTATTTTATTAACTTACAGATGAGAAGACTGTCCATGAGACTGTAACTAGTACGTTGATGAAACACCAGTCAGGAATCCACATAATCTTGAGACGTGCCTCAAAAGTAGTGGATGTGGAATTTAGCATGGGACTCAGCATAGGGGCAGGCTGCTAATGTGGCCCAGAATACCTAAGGAGCTCATCAGTGTATGGGAAGAGGATGTAGGGAAACACCAGGAAAAATCCATTGTACAGATCACAGCTTGGAGAAGGTAAGCATAAGTGGAAACCGAGTCCAGAATGGTTCTGATATTCTCCAGGGGTTTCCACAGGGATTAGTAGAAACTTTTTGTATGTACTATTATCCCAAATTGATTTGCAGGGAACCTTTAACTAATAAAGAGAAAACAGCTATTCTTTTTATACCACTAAAGGGATACTTTATGCACAAGAACATAACAGCCCAAATGGCACACAACGACCACTACAGACTGCAAGGTGTGTTCTGCCAGACAGAGGATATAGAATTAAGTGTCCTGAAAACCAAGAGATATGGGCCAATATCTCTATTGAAGAGACAGTTATCATCCCATCTTGCACATTATCTTGAACCAGCAAATACAGGTATCCAGACTTCTCTGGTCCAAGATTTCTTTCTCTTTGGCATGAGAAAATAATTGCAGTAAATTATTTTCTTAAGATGCGAAGGATTAATTCCATCCCTCTCTGGTTAGAAGAGTAGCTTCGTGTTATTTTTGTTCAAAAAAAAAAAAAAACAAACCCAAAAAAACCCCACCCCAAAAAAACGTGACCGAAAACAGATGGATATAGTAAGGCTAAGGGCTGCTAGGGAATCAGACTAGATATAGGGGTTACTATAGGGATAGTCTGTCCCCCATACTAGATATAGGGACAGAATGATGCTGAATACTTCCCTTCAAGGTGAAACTGCTTCAGGCCTGATCCCAAAGAGCTGTCAGGAGGAAGACGTTAGAGCTAAGAGGAAGACTCTCGTAAGCAAAGATGCAAGGTGGTATCTGAGGTGCAATGAACACCGAGCACAAAAATTGTCTGCTGCAGTGGAACTACTGTCTCCTCCATGGAGGGTTACAAAGCCTTAATATGCTTTAAGAGGTTGAAGAAAACATTCAGAAAAATTAATCTTGGAACCAGAAAAGACTCCATAAAGGACCATAGAACATGTCATAGAATCATGGAACAATTTAGAGTTGGAGAGGACCTTGAAGATCATCGAGTTCCAACCCTCCTGCCATAGACAGGGACACCTCCCACTAGACCAGGTTGCCCAAGGCCACGTCCAACCTGGCCTTGAACACCTCCAGGGATGGGGCCTCAACAACCTCTCTGGGCAACCTGTTCCAGTGCCTCACAACCCTCAAAGTAAAAAATTTCTTCCTAAATGCCAGGGTATGCCAGGTAAATGCCAGGATGCCAGGGTAGCCACTGAATTCTTAAAAGAAAGTTAAAACAGCACCAAACCAAATACTGTCCATACAAAAAAAAAAATAAAATCAACCCAAACAAACAATAAAAATTATACCACAAAAGAGAATGCAGTAAACAAAAGCTAAAAAATTGGCAGGAACCCCCAAAAGCTAGAGTTTACTGCCTACAAATTATTCTGGCACTGTAGATAAGCATTTGAAGCTCTGACCTGGGCAGGCAGTTGATAGAAGCGAAGAAGAGTAGAGTAGTCTCTGCGTGGTGCATGCAAGGTCTGACACTACCTTCAAGAATGCTGCTGAAGATAAACACATCTTCAGTTTTGAGAACTTTGGCATAACCATAGCCTATTTTTGAAAGGGAAAGGTAAGTATTACTTCATGTATCGTATCAGAGATGGGAGAATTCTACTGATCAGTGCCAATGAGTTTTCCTCCTCTTTAAAAGACAACTCTTACCTAAACTGTCTCTTAGAGACATTGGGGGGTGAGAGTAGAAAGGCATCACTGTGACTAGCATCTCCAGAAAAGTTTCACAAACATTCACAGAAATTGGAAACATTCATAAAAAGTTTAGTGGGAGTATTCATACAGCAAATTCAGATAGTCATCTCTCTTTTTGTCCGTAAAAACTAACAAAATGAAATGAATTAAAATAATATTCCTCTGTAGTAAATTGCTGATTTCAATGAGATAGCACAGAACAATTTTATACCACTAAAATTCTTCGCAACTAATTTGAAATAATCTAAAGAGAAGCTGCTAAAGATAAATTTCTATTTTTCCCAATAAATATAAGAAATACAAGCTGTAAATAAAATCCTTGCCTTCCACTATGTACCACAATGACAGATGCAATGAAAAAACAACTGCTTGGCTTTTCTGCAAGATCTTCAATCAAAACCTTTATGAAAAGGCCAGAAAATAACAAGAAGGAAAGTAAAAAGCTTGCTCAAAAAAATACTACTTTTAGTGCAATCTGAAAGAAAATAATGCTGCTGACAGCAACAAGCAAAAACTAAAGCAGCCACCAAGTGTCATTTGTATTACTCCCAGATCAATACTACTAAAGAAAATAGACACGGCTATGCACTTAATACAGTAGATAAGATGTTCCCACTAAGAGTCTGGAGATACTTTGCAACAGTTAGCAGGAGAGAATACTACATTGGTGACAAAACTGATGCTGCTGTTTAGTCACAAAACAAACACATATTTTTATATTTATACATAGACACAATGAAAGGTCCCAAGGATGAGATCTAAAAGCACAGATTTAAAAAAGAAAACTTAACTTCATTTGGCATAATATGATTTCTGCACATTTCTCAAAAACCCTGCCAACTTTATCTGTTTTTATAATATATAACCTCCATTTAGTAGTGTTCCTAAAGTGCAAGGCTCTCGTGTGGGGAAAAATACTACCAGAATTCACATCTGAACTGATGACTAGAAAGATTAACAAAATTACCTACTGACTCGCTGCAGCACACAGGTTGTAGAAATGCTCGTAATTTTTTTTGTGCCAACACCAGAACTTCTGCTTTGAACTACATGCATGCAAAAAGCGGAACAAACAACAGAACACCTCAAATTATGGAATACATACACATGCTAATTTTCCAGGAAAAAAAGCCATATGCAAACGGTTATAAATAAACCTCTTGTGGTCATGCAATGTCTGTATTTTCTTTTCCAATTTAAGTCCCTGGCTATAACTGAAGACTGGTACCAGCTTAGATAATTATATGTTTAATTCACATGGCAATTCCTACATGCTTGGATTTAGTCTACTAGTACTGAGATGATCCTTGCCACGTACGTGTTCAGATGAACTAAGGTTTGATTAACAACTCCTGCGTGCTTGGAGTTTTTCTTCTATTAGTGTTGAGATGATCAATTCCAACATACATGAATCAGGGGGAGGAAGGGGCACAGCAATTGGGAGTATGAAAGCAACAAGAAAGAACATGTTTCAAAATTTATATCCCAATCATACACTGAAGCCACTTTCCTCCAGAGAACTAACCAGAAAGAAACTAAAAGAATAACAATAGGAAGAAGAAAACCCTTCTGTTTTGCTGTTAAGCTACACCACAAGTCCAAAGCTGCTTCTTCCAATACCCAGTTTGTATCAGGCACCACTACAGGGAGAATATTTTACTAATATAAGAGGAAAGGAAGAAAAAATAACAAAAAGCAACCTTATAGAAGACTTTACAGTAACACCACTAAATTATCATGGTGTAAGTATTGAGACAAACTTATCCATAAATAAAAAGGCTGAAAGTGATTGTACAGCACTTGTAGTCATACAGTCATTCGTAATGAAGGCTAGAGGTTTACCAAGCCATAATTATTCCCCACTATTGCTATAACTGAAAAATATTACTACTTATTGAAGAATGAGAAGCATCTTGTCACATAGTTAGAGAAAATAACCAAATGATTACACAACACAGAGCAAAACTTAATTTTGAGACCAAGTATAACAGGACTATGTTCTTGTTCTTTGTAGACCCAGTAAACATAACAGCACAGTAACAATTAAAGTGAAACAAAAATGCTTTGGGGAGGCTTTTCTCACTACAAAAGCTGATAATTTCGCTTTGAAGGTACTTTGCTCAGAATGTTTCATTTAAAATCACTGCCATATTTTTTTTAGCTGTGTCTGATACCCAATATTGCATGAGGAGAATGTGGAAAAAATAAGTTCCCACAGTTCTCAGAAGTTTGCATGAGACTGATATATTTTATGTTTTCAAGAGGCCCCATTTTCCTACCTGCCACTTCCAACTTGCTTAAAGGTCACCTCTAACTTCTAAACGTTAACTGTTTAGAAGTTAACATCAATTTTTAAAATCCCCCTTCAGCTTCTGGTCATGATTGCTGAAGTAGTACTGAAAAAATGATATTGAGCACTCCTGGATGCGAGGCGAGTGCAAAGAGCACGAAGCCTGCTGAGATGGGTCCACACAGTGAGTTGTTTGGCAAGAAAGCGGTCTTACCCAGAGACTCTGTCTCCACTTCAGGAAGCACAGACATCTCCTGTAAGATAAAGACACTCCACTGCAAAAAGCATAAGGAGCTCTGCCAGGGCTTCCTAAAAAGGAGACTCACCTAGGGACAGCTGGCAGAATTTCCTGCTGCTTTGAATCACTTTGGAGAGTCCCCAACTCCACGGTTGGGCTCTCTTCAACCAGCCATGTTCAGCAGAGTATCTTTCCTGTCTCCATTTACTTCATAACTCCTCTAGGCTTTCCAGTGGGGAAGGAGGCAGCAAAGGCACCTTCTGCCAAAGTGCTCCCCTCTTCAGCCTGTCACCCTGCAGAGGTCACTAGGGAAGATCTGTCTCTGTGTTGGACCCATCCAGGTGCTCAGGAGACTGAAGGCTGCAGCAATCCACCATAAGCAAATCCCAAGAGTGCCCCTGTGGGAGTTTTAAAAGACTCTACAAATCATGAAGTTGAGTATAAGAGCAGGGAAAGTTTCAGGTCATCTACAGTCCATTTTTCCATTCTAAGGAAGAATCAATTATATGCAAGTTATTGGTAGCAAATGATTGGTTAACTTGTCCTTAAAAACATCCACAGATGTCTCAGAAAGTCTGTCAAACTCCCAAAGAAAGTGGTTGCAATGCTTCACAAAAAACACAGGTCACCTGCATATTTGAGAACAAGTATCTTTCACTATACCTGAGAATAAATCCTATTTGTCCCAAATAAAAATACTGGGCAAACACAGGAGAAAAGAAGGAGGTGTGGGGGTATAGTTCTCACAGCAAAAATAGCTCATCTAGGGAAAAAATATAACCCCCAGAAAACTGTACATTGGTTTTCTGCCTGTCTCAAAGCTTCAACCACACAAGTACTGGCAAATTTATCTTAAGGTATCAGTCATGTCTGCCAACGTACTGAACCGAGAACCGGTAAAAAACAGACAAATATTCTCCCACCCTTGCAAAGTGGCATCAGATAGATGGGACAGACAGCAGAGAGCAGCATCTTAAACCCCCATAACAAATTGTATGAGAATTAATTTGTCAAGAGTCTCAGTCATCTACGTCAGGAGCATAAATGCTAGTCATTTTAGGACTTGTATTGACTACAGGTAACTGCCAAAATTATAACAAATCTACAGTCCTTCATCTCTTTCTTATTTAAGGAAGACAGTTTATATCAAAATATTATGGTTTTATTCAACAGCTTTAAAAAAATAATCTCAGATACCCCTAAGTCCTAGCTAAATATGACAGAATTTGAATAGTTCTGCTGTTAACCCAAACTAAACTTAATTCTCAGTTAGATCACTGGATGGCTTGTGGAATGGATAAATGGTCCTTGAGTCTTCTACCTCCCAGCTGAAATCCAGGCTAGACTGGGAGTGGCTGGCAATAACGACTATGTAATTCTTTTCAGTGACCTGTGCAAAACCAGACAATTAACCAAGTGCACAGATGATAAAACTGCGTTGCTCCAACAACTTTATCCACAGCTGCCCGTATCACAGCAGCTACACAAGGGTGAAAGAGCCCAGTGAAAGCAATGGAATTTTGGTTTTAGTCACAAAGGATGTAATTCAGAAAGTCAGTTATGCTGAGTCTCTTCTATGTTGGTGCAACTTCCTTAGAGCAGTGAGGATGACTACTTACAAAGAACACGTTTGCCTTCACCAACTACTATATCTCTTAAACACCTCTCATATGGAAATACCAACCTTAGCCAGGAAAAGAAAACCTGAAAAGAAAGGCAACTGGATGAATAAACTGAACCTGTGTTTTTATGGTAAGGATTTCTGAACTTTTAACACAAGCTGTTTTAGAGGCTGCTTCCTACATTCAAGGTTCCAGTGTTAGCATCAGTTTCTAGTTGTGCACTGCCCTCAGTTACCAGCATCCAGAGTACAATCAGATGCTCTCCGATTTATCACTTTAAAGGTGACTGTTTTTAAAACAGCACTGTAAAGAACTGCATATACTCATCACACTCCACACCAAGATACATTTTATTCACCTCTGTAAACTGAAACGGGGAGAGAAAGAGACTATTGTCAAGCAGTGTCCTGTGAAGCTGGAATGCGCTTGTTTCTGACTGAACACGCTAACGCTGTCTGGCACTGCTGTCCCGGCAGCGAGGTCCCCCGTTCTCCTCCTGACATTATAACGAACAACCCTATCACTCAGCTGCTCTCCTGCCATTACTGCAACAGTATCAGCAACTGTGGAGTTTGGACAAGTCTGCAATAAGCCTTGAAACACACAGAGAAGAAATATTCCTAATAATTTCCAAATAGAGAACTTCATGAGGGAGGGCAGAAACTAAGCAGAAGTGCATTAGACTGCTAACGCACCTCTAGATTCGCTCTCCTAGAGAAGGCCCTGATAGTTCTTGAGATTGTAAAGGGGCAAATTCAAAGCACCTAAGCAATGGTGGTAAAAACATTCAAAGTCTTTTTCAGGGATTAATTAAAGTAATTCAAAGTACAGAAATCAGTACACCAACAAGAAAAGTAAATTTTGCATCTACTAAATTATTTCAAAAATAAACATGCACTATCTGGGAGGCAAATTTCAAGAGTTACAAATATTGTACACACAAAAAAATGTAATTGTTAACTTCAACTGGTAACGCTTCTGGATTCTTCACTTATATTTTGCTGTTGAAAAGAGCAAAGACTAGGCAAGTTTCACAGTAAAACTCAGAGCATGTAAGCGTTACAGTAGTGTTATAAATGTTCTGAGAAATTCAAGCTCATGTTGTTACCAGAAAGTATATAAACACTACATTCAGTATTTAATATGTTTTAAATTATCATATTTGGCTGGGCACATACTACATTTGCCACATTTCTGCAATAAAGAAAGCATTTCACTTTTGTAGTATTAAAATAGACTCTTTCAAGATGCTACATAAATTAAGCATGAAGTAACTGTTTGTTCCTATGTGCTACAGAAGACTTCCTCATGCATCAATGGAACATATATATATAAAATAAGACAATTAGAAAGTCTTGAAACAGTTTGTTACATATTTTAGCAGCTTATTTGCTGCATTCATAATTCTGTTTTTAATTCCTCCTGACAATACAGACATATAAAGAAAATGGAAGGACTTCACTGCACAGCTCTGAAGAGTTGCTCAATTTCAAACAAAGAATTTGGGGGGCAGAGAGAGGAACACAGACAGTACTTACTTACATTATTCACATTATTTAAGCTGCAAGCTTCCTGGAGCTTGTTCACTGAAATGGGGATGGTTAATCTTAAGTATTCAGTAAATTCCACAGATCAGCTGAAAAGTCTTCTGAGGCACAGATTAAAGAACTTTCACCAGGCATCCCTAGTTCATGCATGGGGTAACTGCTTCAAAACACCAAGTACTAAATCTGTATAGGTAGAGAACACTCTCTACAAATCCTGCTAGGATAATTCTAAATTGTTCAGGGTGTTAAATTTAGATAAAATTAATCCAAAAAAAGGCCAAATGATTTGTGTAGGTTCTCATAGCAGAACACACAGAATAAAGGGCAAAGAAGCAATCCTGAAAATCGCAAAGGTTCTCTGTGCTTATTATTATTTTTACTGCAGTATCATGTTGAGAGTCTATTTAGTGCTAGATGCTGAATAAAGACATTACTCCTGCCCTGAAGATCTTAGTTAGTTATAGAGGTCAAATCCCAAATAACTGTGGAATCCTGACCTACTGGTACCAGAGTCACCTAATACTAGACATGAGAAGGAGAAAATGCTGATTATGTGACTTGTATGTGGGGTTCTTCTCTAATTAAGAGAAAATGCCATTTCCTTTTTTGAATAAACCAAATTATTTTCCCTTAAAATGAGAGGGATATACACGTAACACAAAAATGTTCTGTCAAGTATATAATTCTAATGTTACTATTCTGGCTGACCTGTTCATCTATTTGTTCCATTTTAATATTCTAGGCTTTCAACAAAAGAGCTGGAAAAAGTACACATTTGCATATTTCTACATCACCAGCATTTCTACGTTAACAGTATGCACTATATAGCTCATACTTTTAGCACACAGCACTTAAGACATTTTTATTCTTTTCCGTGCCACTTTCTTTTTTCTTTCATTTTATATATAATTACATTTTAAGCTATGTTTTAAATGCTTAATTTTATCAAATTATTAATGCCTATGTCTCAATATTTATGGAATGCATTAATAATACAGAATACATTATTTATACTTTCAGCATTAGAACAGGAATTGAAAATTCAAAGGACCATTTTAGATCAATTTCTTGTCCTAAATAAAAACATTAATACACCAGACATGTTGGAAACTGTGAAAGGAAGTCTGGGGACACAAAATAGACAGTAAACTGTGCTAGGTGTACAACAGAACTATGTATTAAAAAAAGAGTTTAAAATCAAGTCTAAGTAACAAACTACCATTTGGGTGACTAGCAGACAAACTGCATGGGTTGAAATTTCAGATAGAAATCAAAAGTTTTGCTGCATATTGCTACCTGCCCAACCATGAGAGTGACACCAATCGCAACAGAGGCATCACCTGCTAACAGACATCAGAGATGCAGCAAAGGCAGAGCATTCAGTTGTATTAGACGTCATGCAGATGGAACAAACATCATAAATATGACATTATTTAGGTGCCACTGATTTTTTAGATCAGAGCTTGTTTGATGGTTAGCATCACAAAAGAGGAAATACAACCCATGACACGCTTGCACTGAGGAATGCATTGTGCCAGTCCAGGACCACATAGTGAAAGTGCCATTGAAGTAGTGACTATAACGTACATAAAAATCAGTATCACTGCATGACAAACAAAGGCCAAGAAAAATCACCACAGTTGTGCTAATCTTCAGAAGGTATATAAGGAAGCATATAAAAATGAGGATGACTTAAAGCCAGAAGGGGCTCCTAAAGCAACTGACAGTAGAGACTACTGAAGGGTATTGTATTGGAAGCGCAGTACCAGAGTACACACCTTACTAAAGCAAATGCTGGTACAGGGTAGAGTGTAATCAACTGACTAAACTAAGTCATTAAGTCACTGAGCAGAGGTTAGGTTTAAAATGAAAGTAACTATGGAAGAAGCTATGGTACAAACACACAAATTAACATACTGCCTAGGCTCCATGGTATTTACCCAAGGGTTCTAATGAAATACAGGATGAAGCAGCCAAATGACTCCAATTTCTTTGGTACCTGAACACTGGAGCTGACAAATGCAATGCCAAGCTTGAGAAACAAAAAAGTTCTGGGGAATACATTTGTGTAAACCTGAGATTTGGTAATAGAAAGTGGAATAAAGGACAGATTTAGTGGACATCTCACTAAATACAATCCATGAGTGAAGGGCCAATATAGCTCCTGTAAAGGCAAGTCCCACCTCACAAACCTGCTGAAGTTCTCTGCAGGTGTTACAACCTCGTGCACAAGGGTGATCCAGCTTACATAGCCTGCTCACTTGTTCAAAAAGACTTTAAACAAAACTCCTCACTAAAGGCTTTTAAGGAAACTAAGCTGCCAAGACATAAAAGCAAAAGTTGTGGTATGGAAAAATAACTTGATTAAAAAAGAGGAACCAGAAGACAGGAGTTCAGTCTCAGCTCTCACAATGGAGGGAAGTCACTTCCACAGGGGCTGTACTGGGAACTGTCCTGTTTAACACATGCATAAGTAACATGGCAAGGGAGGAGAAAGGGGTGGCAGTACATCAGCAAGGTGAGAAAATCTACTGATGGTATGTGCTTATCCAACGTAGTAAGGATGAGTGCCCTAAAGAACAGCAAAACCACCTTATCAGTCTGAGTGATCAGGTAATAAAATGGCTGGTGAAATTCAATTTAGATTCATGTAAAACGATACATGTATGGAAAACTAATCCTAGCTTCATATATAAAACAAGAGGCTCTGAGTAGACCAGTAACACTGAGGAGCAGAAGAGTGGGGTTATGCTAGATAATTCCGTGAAAGCATCAGCTTGGTGCTTGGCCATACTAAAAAAGCAAATTAGAATAGTTAAGAAGCGTTAGGAAATACTGGGAAAGGAAAAGAGTATAAAACAGAAAAAGGTCATTGTATATAATTCTATAAACTTGTTTGTTCCATACTTTAAATATTGCATGAAGCTTTTGCCTGTTCCTCTTAATAGAGGACACAGTAGAAGTGGAAAGGGTTTTGAGAGGGCAAGAACTACCCAGGGTATGAATTGCTCTCACACAAGGAATGCTCAAATAGACTGAGACTCTTCTGTTTGCAAAAAATGTGAGTTTGGGAGCTGCTATGACAGAGATCTATAAAAGCTTCAGTGGCAACACCTTAGATACAGATTAAGTATTCATGGTTTCTTCCAATAAAACAAACAAATGGATATCACATAAAGGCAGTAGGAGCCAGGTTCAAAGCAAACGTGGTAGGACTTCAAACTACCAGCAGCAACCCCCGGGACTCTGTGCTGGGGACACTGAACGCAAGAAGATCACATGATGAGGTCAAGGAAAAACCAGACAAACACTTCTGAGACAGATTCACTGCAGGTACCTAAACAGACTCACCCCCAAAAGTTCACAAAAGCTTCAAGCCGAAAATGCTCAGAAGCTGAAAGAATATTAGAAAGTATCATATGGGCTAATCCTATTCTTACTCTTCTCTAGGCATCTGCTGCTGGCTACTGTTGAAGTGAGAATTACGAAGAAGGTAGTTTGGTGCAGAATTCATTACTTCGTTAGCTATCTGAGTGCAACATTTTCTGCAAACTACTAACAAACTATTCACATTACAAAGGCTGAGATAAGGGGGTACAACTGTATCTAATAACCTTACATAAATTTAAATATTTAAAAGATAAACACTCAGATTGCATTCCACTGTCCTTGAACTCATGTTCATGAGGAAGTTCCTATCTTTAGAAGCCCAAACCCGTCTTGCAGTTTAGTTGCTGAACCTATGAAAGCTAGGTAAAATTACCAGTACAGTAAACAGTTTATCTAGAATCATTTGTTTGAAACAGTATTTCCTCTGTATTGTAGGTGTTTTCCTTTTTAAAAAACAGATACATTTATTCTCATATTTTATCAACTGAATTATACTTTCTAAATGCTTTCTGTATATTACTGTAGCACATTCATTTGTCATGTCATGGCTATATTTTTCTCCTCTCTATTTTTTCATTGGATTGAACCATTAATTAAAACATTACCTAAAAATCCTGTTATCTGCTATGAAAGCCCAGTCCACTTGAGACAAGTGCTTTGAATGTTTGTATTTTCCAAGTTAACATCCAGTGGTCAACAAAGGAGAAAAGGTTGGGTGCGTGTTTGTTTCTTTGTTTTTTAAAAAAAGGAAGTACTGAAGCCTAAACCATTATACTGGCACTGAAAGCCTTGACACACCATTCTGCAGAAGGGAACATTTTAACCAGAACTTGAACTTCAGGTTATACACAGAAAGTCAGCTTACTTTAGAGGAAACCTCTCAGATGGAAGAATTTATAGAATACGGGTGATGTTCATCATTCCTTCTGTTACGGCAGTGCTTCTGAGCCTCAGCTGTAGACCAAGGCTCTATTGGGCTGCTCTGTGTTGCTCAAACAGCAGCATATAGCCAGACTTAAATAAGAAAGTCCAATATAGCCAATCCTGTCATACAATTTTTCTTTAACCGAGTTCAGTTTGATACCTACTGCAGGGGTATAAAAGATGAAACTTTAATTGAAAGCTATTTCAGAACCATAAAACTCTGCATGGTTAAACATTCCTTCCAATTTCCAACCTAAATGTGTTCATGCCCCACCTTATAGACATTTGTTCTTTTGCCAGAACCATCGTTTATCTTAAGTAACTCTTCTTCCTTCAGTGTTTACCCTCTGATGTACTTATATGTGGTGGGGTCACAACTTGTTTAAACTTTAACTTTGTACATTAAATAAATCACTCTCCTAGTCCTTAGCTGCATGTATTACAATCATAATACATAATTCCTGAATACAAAATTTGATGTTAGATCTTTCCAGTGCTCTGTAAAATGGCACTATTTTATTTCCTAGCTATTTCAAAAGTACTTCATCTAATACAGCCTAATATCAAATGTGCCTTTTACAGAATTCAGATTCATTTTTGCTTGGCAATTATCATCTGGGTGAGCCAGCGCTTCTCAGGTTTTCTCATGCACTCTTCTACTGATAAATGTAAAAATGCTTTTTTTGACATTTGCACTTTCTATTACATTTCACCCTAATCAATTCAGTCTTCAGAATTATTCAATCTTTCCTCTATAATAACATGATCTTTCACTATTTAATGATGCTTTCCACTGTCTCATCTACAGATACCATCGACATCTTCCCACTTTCTGCACTCTGATTAAGACTGGTATCTCCAAGAGACTTGCAACAGGAGACAGGAAAATAAGAGACAAAAGAACATAGACACAGATATTGGCATTAGTATCGCTTATGCCTGTTTAGGTAGCTATTTGACAACAAATTATAAGGAGGGTATTGATAGACTTATAATGAAGTATTTTACAGATATTAAATAGTGAATTCTGTTAACACAAGCATTATAAGCAGCACAGTTCTGTATGACTATGCATGCAAATTGCACCTGGAAAGTTTTCTTTACATACACACTGTCCATTTTGTAATATACTGTGCACTGAAAACCCTTTAAATATTTTTTTCATTGCTTGTATTTCTTTTCCATTAGATACATTCATCAGGAATCAAAGATAAGGCTGCTTTCAGAATGTTTAAAATTAATTTTTTATATAACTGAAAAATGGAATCTTTTATTCTCTGTGTACAGAACTATCAAAAACAACAAATGTGGCTTAAGTGATCTCACTGAATTAACAGTACCAGTTTTAACTGCTCTTGTTAAAATGTAGCCGAGTGTCAGATCCAAAATAAGACTCAGCATTAAAGGCCAAAGCGTAAGAAATTAGGTGGCTAGCTCTAGGAATGGAATTCACAGGCTCCATTAAGGACCTTCATTGTCTATACAATGGCTGTATGTATAGCCTTAGGTATAGAAAAACAGTATTCACAATACTCAGTTTCCTGAGTAGAACAAATACCTACAACCACCATAACAGAATGTGCAAGAGAAATGTGTTTCTGAAATTCTACCTCTTTTATGTATTTAGATACCTAAAATACTCTTGAAGCTCAATTTGTGTTGAACTCAAATTCTGTTAAAGCTTTTCCCACATGTAGTTTTCTCAACCATATTATCTGTATCCAGACAACTGAATTAATTGATGTTACTGCCCAATTCAGTCTAGGCACTAAGGCACTAAGGGGAAACACCGATTCACTAAGCAGAAATTCCCCATCTATTCAGATCCATCCTCACTTCTAGGAGAATACCTTAAGCACCAGGATACAGGTATTGGTACCCTATACGTTTCTGAAATCTGGCAAATAAAAAAGAGCTGTGGTTTGGGCTTAACTCCCTACTGGCTATGTGCATCAAATGTGTTCAGCTCGTTCTTCCTGATTTGCATTCCTGGAAGAATGCAGTAGTACTAATGTCCACCCATGGTTTCTAAATAGCCTTTGCTGGAAGTTAGACACCTAAGCATGCTGATGGCTGCCCCTCCAGGCCTTGGCTCAGCACAGTCTTCAAAGATTATGAAAGTTTTTACTAGAAACTTTACACACTGGTGATAGTTAATTAGATTTTTCAGATTTTACAGTTATTCAGATCACTCTCTTGACCTTGGAAATCTGAATCCCATGCAAACTCAAAGCTGGGAAGGTATTTTAGAGGCAAATAGCTGTATACGTGCCTTCCCTGTTCTTTTTCTTCACCAATGCCATAGACAGAGTATGAGATTCGTTTCCTCCGTTTTGACTTGGCTCTGCACAGTTCTTCAGCTTTTAAGCAGCACTTCACACATCTATGTGTTTCTGGAAATTCACCCTTTGGTTCTGTGAATTTATTTAAGTTGGATATTTTACATGTATTTTTCCTAACATTACCGTTACTCTACATTAACAACCTCAAAAGTAATGCTTTGTCTGGAAAGATGATATTTTATAGTTAAGGAAACCTTTCAAGTATAAAAGACAAATCTATTTATCACCTCAAAAACTAGCTATCATTTCCCATGATAATTAAGTATGTGTAATGCAGTGATGATAGGAAATGTCAGTAATAATTTATTCAGCACCATGCTTTCTTTAATATTCTTTTAACATAATGAACATATACATTTTTATATACCTGTGCTCAGTCAAACGCAGTCTCTAAAACTGTAAAGCGCCATATATTTTTAATATACTTTTTCTCTAATTCCCCCTGCCATAATGGATTATCCCACTGTAAGGCATATCTCAACAAAATCATATGCTTTCAAGGCTTCTGACAGTTTCTGTGGCTACTTCTAGCTTAAGTCAAGGTTGCACATGTATGTGCAGTTGCACATAAAAAGATTTCTTCTATCCCTCTTCCTCCTCATGAAAAGAAATATACGGAGCTTACTATCAACAGGCAAAAGCAACCTTACACCGTAAAGGATTTTTTAAAGCTTATGAAAATAAATTACTGCAGGATAATAAAATCGTTCCATTACAACTGTAGGGCATTCTCCAGTTCTGCGACATCGAAGAAAGCATACCGATGCAAGTGTATACACACGACAAAAGCAAAACCAGCTGGAGGACAGATTTCTTGTCACAACATGGTAATATTCTTCTGAATTGAAGCCCTTAATATACAAGAGTGTTGTGAGTCTTGTTGGTCAATTTTTTGCCACCTATACTTACCTAAAAATTCTAGAGCTTTATGTCTACGTTTGAATTATAAAAAGAACAAAACCACGCACCCCAAAACAACCAAACTACAAATTAATCTTCACTTTACTTCTAAAAGTGCAGCTCTGCTAGTGGTTAGAAAGTTTTCTACAGGTGAGTGCCAACATACTTTATTTACTGTTAGGAAGCAAAAACAGCTTCTATCATTCACTTTTATCACTCCATCATCTATTAATACCATTTCTTGGTGGTAGTAGTAGATTTGAAAAAAAACAAACAAAACACAAAGCAAGTGTAGATCAAGGCATAGAGAAAATATTTTTGATTTGTTACTTGTGCAGGCATACCCTGTGAAAATAAATCTGGCTTAATCCTCTTGCCTGAAAAAACCTAAAGTTCTTTTCAAGCACTTTAAAAATGCAGTTTCTCTTTAATAAGCATTAGCAGTGAAAGCAGCACTATGGAATGAACGTTCCAACCAATCTGCGTTAAATATTCATTGTCTATCTACTAGTTTAATGAAAAAGGAATAACTATTCGCATCTGATAAACTGTTTCCACGGATAAAGTTAACATTTGGGAAGCAGTGCTACTCCTTCCACAAACATCCTGGGAATATTCGTTGGCACAACTTTCCCAATAGTTCTGGCAAAGAAACACCAGCTCACTCTAAGGAGAAAAGAAAGGGAAAATTATTAAGCTCTTCTTTCCTCAAAGAGAGATCCAAGGGACACAGTTTGCAAAAGAACTGATAGTTAACTTAAGACTATGAAAGCAGCATTTGGTCAGATCTGCGAACAACTGAGAACACAGGATGATCTCATGGCTAACACAAAAAATGAATTCATCTTTACTTCAGAATCCTAAATGAAACCATTCCAACAACCCTGGGCAACATATATATTTGGAAGGACTTTTACAGAAATTCTGGACTTAGGCATATACCTCTTGATTATCAACTAATACCAAAAAAGAATACATAGCAAACTAATAACGATAACGTTTTTTTTTTCAAAACAATGTATGTCACTCTTGATTGTGCAGGGTGCTCTTCAACCTGCCTCCAGTGGAAGGAGTCTCTTCAAGAATAGGGACTCCCAATTAATGGTACATGTACCTCTTACAGTACCTTCAGTTCTTGAGAGCTGTACACAGTCCAACACAGACCTGAAGTTTTAGATCGTGGTTTCCACTGCCAGTGATGTACTCAACATTAAAAAAAACAAACAAAAAAAAATCACCTTGGGAAACAGTATCTTAAAATGTGGATTCTGAAAACTGATATAGAAAGATCAGTCACCCTGCCTTAATTAGCCCATTATAGACAGATGAACTAACAGAAAAAAGATCCACATTTAATTTTCCTTCTTCCATGTAGATCACAATATATCTAATTATAAAAGTCCATTTCATTCTTTCCTTGGGTGATGTTACCAAGATAAAACACCATTACAAGCCAACCCTAAAGAACTGAGTTGTATTCATGTAATCTTAAAAGCAAAGATAAGAATTTGTGAAGAAAAGGAAACAGTACTGTTACTAAACCTTCCTGAAATGAAAAGGCTTGGGAAAAGTAAAGTTTCCTTCTCTTTGAAAGTTATTCCCATCAGTAGAAGGCACCAGTGCCAATGTCGCACCCCAGTTACTCTCTTTTGTTACTGATATGCATGCTTAGCTAAAATTTTTCTAAGACACTAGTATTTCCTGGCATAATTTGGAAGGTAGGCTCACAGATTGTTTCATAGCCTAGATGCAAATTCTGCTAAACAATTTTTTTTTAAAAAAAGGCATACACACCAGAACTGCAGTCATAAATATGTACATAGAGTCCTTAGTGTTATGAGACGACTGTGATCATGCCAAGCAGCCAGATTAAAAGCATGTCAAATGATTACATCATATTTTTTAAAAAAACAAGGAAATATACAGGATTGGGGTTTTTTAAGTTTAAAATGTCATAGCTAAACCAGCAGATATAAAACTGCTTTTAAAATTTCTACTTAAAAAAAATCAATTAGAATAATAAGCTTGCCATAGAACATACTATGCAAAGAATAAAAGATGTGAAGGCTGTATGTACCTTTTTTGAAGTCATTATGTAATGCAGTTATTCAGTGTAGCAATACAGACCCCAAACTGTTCTAGGACGAGGTTATCAGCTCAATTCTATTAAGATAAAGTCATGATGAAAATCGTCATGAAACAAAAATGTATAATGTACAATTTTTTAAAACCCACTCTATGAAATAAGATATATTTTCATGTAATATGGTAAATGTGAGGTATACATTCCAGAGAATAAATGCTGAAGTTTGCTTTTGGCACCTTTGTAGATGATTACCTACCTTTTTGTTCCTGCTCTCCTTTTAGCAAAGGAGAGCTGAAGACTTCAGACAGCTAACTCAGGTATTATTTAAATATAATAGAAAAAGAATGCATGAGATCCCAACTGTCATGTTAAAATAAAATCTCATGCTCTACTGCAATGTCTGGAAGAAAGCCTCTCAATTAGAAGTAAGAGATCACAGAGTCCCTGTCCCAAAAGCCTGTGGAAATCCCAATCCTACAAACTGATCTAAAAAGAATGCTGTTGTAGTTCTACTCTGTGAAAATAATTTGTAGGAACGAGACCAAAAATCAAACAGATAGAAACTTATTAAAGACAGAAGGAAATAAAAAAGAATTAATACTGGGGTCAAGACGGTCACAGTCCTTATTTTGTACATACAAGGCAGATTATATTCAGGGATCCAGAGATCCTAGGTAGCGCTAGTTCTCCCTCTATTTAATTTTTACCTCCTACCTGCAGGACGAGTAGTTTGCATTTTTGCTGTATTTTATCACAATTATGACAAGACTCCACAGGTAGGTTGGCTGGGTTTGGGATTTTTTGTTGTTTTGTTTAGTGGTGGCTTTTTTGTTTGTTTTTTTTTCTTTCCCTCAAAAAAAGCTTACATGAGCTTTTTAATATCACTATCTATTGTGCAGAACCTTTCTTTCCATTATTTTAAGACCTTTTACAGAAAAACAGTCATACACTCTCAAAATACCCAGCTCAGGATCCTGTTTCTGAGAGTGGCTACTTATGAATGTCTAAGGAAGCCATCTAAGAACGGTGCAAGTAAAAACACACTTCCGTTACATACCTTAGCAACTTTTCACCACCAGCAATATAGGTACTCCCTAAATCATAAATTGTATCTACATTAGCGATTCCTAACTGGGTATCTATCGAATAATTTTCCTAAGGCTTAGGACAAATCATACTGTCAGCGTATACATCCGGAAGCAATTGATGTCAAAACTTCAGCATTACGTGAAAACCTACTCCCCTGTTTTAAAACATCTGCATCATAACTCCATTACACTGTACACTAACCTACTTCAGAAAGCAGCTTCTCATTCCCATTCTTCAAGCTTTTGAATGTCTTTTTTCCAAGCTGAAAAATCCCAGTTAATTCAATCTTTTTTGTAGAAACTAAGGGAAAAGCTGTTCAGTTCTAATAGAATTTCCTTAGAAAAATTAAAAGTTAAAGATACAATCCCCTATCAATATCGTGACCATTTTAATGATCACTTGAATGCACAGTGATAGGACCTAGTCAAAAGTACAGAATAGCCAGAACATATAATTACACCACATGTTCCATCTGAAATCTGGTGGGAGTTCAGGGGTTTTTGGGGGGTTGGTTTTTTTGGAGGTTGTTTTGGGTTTTGGTTTTATTTCACTAAAATACTCTATGGTTGGGTGGGTAGGGAGGCGCTTAATGGACCATCCTCACTTCTTTACTCCATTATGCCTCAGTGAGTCTGTACATAATATATAATTTTACTAAAGCACTAGAAGCAAGATGAAATGGAAGCATGCCATCTTTTCCACAAGTGGTCCAAACCAAATCGTGGGTATTTCTTACAGGGAACAATGCCATCTTCTTCCTACTCTGCATAGCTCCCAGCTGCTCATCTCTCCCTTCTTTTTCCAGTCTTTGAGCACAGTAAATTGGAATCAGAACTGAAAGAAAACCAAAACCAACCCACAAATAAAACACCCCTCTGTAAATAAAGACAAAAATCCATGTATTTCAAATCATTATGCTTCTCTAAGGATTTTCAATCAACTAAAAATCCAGTCATTCACCTAGAATTAAATAGCTAATTCAGGCTGAACAGCATGGTCTTTCATTAATTGTTTCCACTATTCAGTGAATATAAAAATCAGAAACACAACTATTGCCTTTGGACTATGCAGGAGTTTAGCTTTTTTTTTTTCATAGCAGGTTACCTACCCTTAAAAACCTTAAACCTCGTTGGTACAGGGGCACTATAAAATGTCTTAGTTTATGTATTTGTGTCTGTTTTGAAAAAATGATTAAAAAAAACATATCTGCATGTAAATTACATACAACTATTCACATTTTGTTGTGCTAAAGTATGTAAGTCCTACTCATCCTCTGCCTTCCAATTCTACTATTGCATATAAACACAACTGAAGTGCTTTGTGCAACTCAAAACAATAGTTTCCTTGTACATGCAATTTTGCCCACTTCAGGTCTTCAACTATGCAACTAATTTGCTGATTTCCAAAATAACTCAGACAACACTGATTTAAAAGTTAATTTAGTTTCCTGACTCCTCCATTACTCTATTTAATGAAGATGAAAGTGAAACCACTTTTACTAGAGCATAAACTATGTTTTCACTCACAGGTGGTAAGTTTCCTTTCTTTATGGCCCCAGGTGATGTCAAACCCATATATAAGTATTTTGTTTGATATTATCAAAAGGGAGAGAATGTATTTACAAACTTTTTAAACAATCATTCCAGGTGTTGGTTTGTTTGATTGTTTGGGTTTTTTTCATTTTTAGAGAGTTAAATAACCCCATGGTTAGAATGAGAAGTATCAGTGACACCTTTCATGGGGACAGACAATGAGGAGGAAAGCAGGGTTTTTGTTGGTTTTGTGGTTTTGTTTGTTTGGTTTTTTAAATCCAACAGCTTGTGTTCATCTGTCTTGAGAATGATAATATTTAATTTTCCTTTATCCATATACTCATTTCTCTATTCATGTTATTTCCTCATGTATTCTCTCCTTTATTATTCTTTTTTTTTTTTTCAGGTTGAATAACTGTCTCTCCTCTGCATTTCAATTCTGTTTTGGCAGCTTGGATCTGTGACTGTTCCTTCTTCCAGTCACCAAAAAACTACACGTTGCTGGGTGAAGAGAATGCATTACCTCACCCAGAGTGCCAAAGGAACAGAAAGAGGCTTAGGTCTGTGACCTGTTGTCAGAGCCTCTGCAGCCAACATTAGCACTAATACATAAAGTGGAGAGGAAAATGGGACCATTTTTTTAAGACATCTGTTGCTTTCCTACCAGCAGTATTTTCTGTGTATATACACATAGATCTTAACTTTCTAAACCACTTACTTTTTTCCCATGTCCTGTATCTGTTTAAACTAGCCTGAGAACCTTAAGATTAACAAACATTGTGCACAATGTAATGTGCCTAAATTGCATTTACTTAAATACTTTTCATATTTAAATGTTCATCTTTTTTGTACTGAATATACTTTATGATACCTTTTTTGTTTGTGGAAATAAAAAGATGAGTAGATGAGTAACTACTAAATTATCTGCAAAGAAATTGGGGGAGGGGGGTGGGAAGTAAGTCTTGTATTTGCATAACCTGACAGACTTCTACAAAACTTCTGGTATTTTAAATGTATTTTAGCAACTGGTACTGCCATTGCATAAAATGCAAAAAATGGGCAGACAGAACGATTTACTATATTTAGAGGAACACCTGCTAACACATACAAACCCTGCTTGTCAAGTTTCCAATCAAGTAACTGAGAATAATAGTCTGAAACTAAGTACACTTAGCTATAATTATCTGTAAATCTGAAAAACATGTTTTACGCCTTTTACTTCAAAATCATATATACTGATATGATACACTTATTACAGAAGAACAAGTAAATTTAGACCTAAGTACCAGTGTGTGCACAACTACATAGCCAGGTCACTCAGTGAACTAAGCATAATTTCATCAGCTGCATGGCTTTATGTCAACTTCCGACAACAACTCATAAGATGCACACAACCTGAAACCACCCAACATTCCAGCAGATGACGTGCTGCAACATGATTTACAGTGTTACCTCATCCCCACTTCCTTCTGCCCATTTCCAAAGGGAGAAGGATAAAATACAGAACAGAACAGTGAGGACAGTCTTCCATTTGATGGAAGCATTAAAAACAATCAAAACAAGCCCATATGCTGTAACTAGCATAGGTATGAGAAGCCGTGAAAATTTACCATTATCTAATGGTATAGCCAATGTGACACTAGCTCAAGTGAAAGCTAATTAGCAGATAACATGAAGGGATTTGATTATTCAATATGGTTCATTTATTGCAGAGAGTCATCCAAATGGATCAGCACAGAGGCAAACTACGCTTACCCCAATGACAACCTCTCCCTGTTATTGCAGAGGAAAAGAGAGAGCAATGGAACTTAGGTACTTTTGTTGCATAAACTTACTCTTGTTTTATAAACAGCAAACAGTTACTGATGTAGAAGCAAACATAGTTACTTCAGATGCGTTGACCACAGACCTTTCATTGCTGGTTTGCAAGCACCCTGGCAAACTTGGGCTTCTTTTCAACCAGAAACATTTTCTTTTTATTCACTGTTTCTATGTTACAACACCTGCAGGCACAACAGATGAAGTTGTTCTTTGTGCATGTGCGGTGGCAGGAATCCTCAGCCACAGAAACTCCAAACAGCAGGGACAGAAGGTAGGTCATGGTGTGCATAACAACAGCCCCTCAAATAATTGCAGCTACAGGAGGTTAAGTTGCTTGAATCGATTCATCACACTGACCCCATTCACGGGGTTTAGCAAGAATCCTTACTCACTTTCTAAATGGATCTAAAATTCACAGGGAGACACAGAATCAGAGAGACATTTGGTTGGAGGGACCTCTGGAGGTCATCTACGCCAACCTCCCTCTCAAATGAGTATTGCCAGCACTAAACCAGGGCAGTCTTGGCTTTGATTCATCATGGTCTAGAGGCCTGAAAGGATAAACACTACAGTCTCTCTGAGCAACCCATTCCAGTGCTGCACTATCCTCCTAAAATGGTTCCAGAAAGTTTTAAAAAGTCCGCATTTGAAGTTTTAAGAGCTCAGTTCAGTAGAAAAGCAAGTCAGAAGAACTTTGGCCAATAAATCACAGAACCAATGCAGTTCAAAAGGACCTCTGAAGATCATCTAGACCATTCCCCTTCTAAAAGCAGGGACAGCTAGAGCAATTGCTCCAGGCCTTGCCCAGGCACGTTTTGAGTATCTCCACAGATAGAGTCCACAATGTCTGGACAACCTGTTTCAGTGTTTGACCAGACCCACAGAGAGAAAGTTTTTTCTTACATTTAAATGCAATTTTGGGTGTTTCAGTTTGTGCCCGTTGCCTCTTGTCCTGTTACTGGGCACTGCTGAGAAGAGTCTGACCCCATCTTCTTTACTGCCTTCTGTCAGGCATTTATAGACTTTGATGAGATTGCCAAGAGCCTTCTCTTCTCTAGGCTAAACAACCCCAGCCCACTGAGACTCTCCGCGTATTACAGATGCTCCAACCCCTTAATCGTTTTTGTGGCCTTTCACTCCAGAATGTCCATGTGTCTTCTGTACTGAGGAACCCCCAACTGGACCCAGCACTCCAAGCATGGTCTTGCTAGTGCTGAGTAGAGGGGAACGATCACCTCCCTTGACTCACTGGTGACCCTCTGCCTAACACAGCTCAGGACACTGTTGTCCGTCTTTGATGCAACAGCACCTTGCTGGCTCATGTTCAGCCAGCACCCCCAGGTCTTTTTCTGCCCAGCTGCTTTCCAATCAGCGTGTCCTGGTGCCTGGGGTTGTTCCTCCTCAGATGCAGGACTTTGCACTTCTCTTGGTGGAACTTCATGAGGTTTCTGTCAGCCTGTCCAGGTCCCTCTCAACAGCAGCACAACAGCAACTCCTCCTAGTTTTATATATTTTAAGACCACCAAACATTTTGTCATGATCTTCTGAAGCAGACTATTGAAGTGTATATGAATCACAGCGAAGAAACAAAAATAAAATGTTAAGATCTAACACCGAGGCATTTGGCCTTGATAAGCATTTGGCTGAGCTTTATGATTGTGATTTCTTTCCATCCGTTAAATAAAATGCAAACGATATCCACCATTAGAAGTCACAGGTACTTTACCATATGCTGAGTACAGAACAGAATTAGTTTTAGATATTGTATTAAACAAATTACATGATCTCTGGATTTTTTGTCCCAGTTTTTATTCTTTAACAAATTGCTACAGTCTGCTGGACAGATACCTAAACACACTCTGGTGGTTTCTCTGTTTACATGTACAGCTGGAACTAGGCCCAAGGACAGGAACTAACAGAATTGCGTCTATTTCTACATAAATTTTATTGCAAGGCAATCATAATATAGCTTTTGTTCTCTCTACAAATTTACCAATTGTTTCCCTGGCCCAGTTTAAAGATAGTGACTTTAATCTTCGAAGTCTCTAGCACTATCAACTCCAAATACCTCAATGGTCTTGTTAGGAAGGAAAAGGCAAGATTCGTAAAATAACATTTCAACAGTTGGAGGGAGTTGAAAGAGCAGCTTCTTTGTTTTGGAGTATGGTTTGTATTTCTCTGCAGGTGCTCACTGTCCCTCCCTATTGTCCTCACTGCCCAGGAAAAAATACCAAAAAAAAACTCAACACAGACATCAAACACAAAATTTTTAGGGAAAAAAAAAGACTTATTTTAAAGTCATTTTGGAGCTATTTTCTTTCTGAACAGAAAACATTCAAGCATCAAGTGCTTTATTAAATTAAAATATTCTTGATTCTTATATTCATCTTTGCTAAGCTCAGTAATGCCTACAGTAATGTGTATTCCCAATAGGAACAGAGCAACTGGTCAAATGTTATTAAAGAATGCTTTTTAAAAGTTAAATATTTTTAATATATGAACATCAGGCAGTATTATTAAATTCAGAGTTTTCCCTGTAACTATACTACAGCATTTTAATTATTACAATATATTTAGAGAGTAGATTATAGCTTCTATTAGTTCTCACTGCAAACAGTTAAAAAACTTTATCTGCATTTTCTAAGGTAAGATTAACTTCAGATCAACAAACATGACTTAACAAACATATTTTGACTTTCTCTATTTCTACTATTATGTACGTCTACCATAAACCTCTCTGGTTCTTAGAATCATAGAATTGTTTGGGTTGGAAGGGACCTTTAAAGATCATCTAAGTCCAACCCCCCTGCCATGGGCAGGGACATCTTCCACTAGATCAGGTCGCTCAAAGCCCTGTCCAACCTGACTCTGAACAATTCCAGGGATGGAGCAACTAAAACTTCTCTGGGCAACCTATTCCAGTGTCTCACCACCCTGTCTCACCTTACAATGTATATATCCTCTAATTTTCACCTGGTGCTTATAAGTGGCCTACTCCTTGTTCCAAAAAACTTAAAATATGACAGCCCATCCTGAAGCCAGCTGAAACTGTCCAACATGGGGGCAACTCCTGGTGCCTTCTCACAGAAGCCACCCCTGCAGCCCTCCTGCTACCAAAACCTTGCCACATAAACCCTGTACAATACAACAAAATCTGATCAATTCATTCAGATATAGATAGCTTCACAGAGGTGGTACTTCAAAATATATATACAAGCAAAGTTGTAGATGTCATCTCTGGACACTGGAGATAATAATGGTATCTCAAAAAAAGGAATAAAATGAGATGATGAAAGAGATGCTGGCAATAAGAACAGGAAAAAAACCTGAGATCTAACAGGCAGATCACATGAGAAGAAATAGCAGAAGGAAGCACACATAACAGAGTTCTAATATGTGACTCAATTAAATGATAATTTTTATAAATTCAAAGATAAAAATTCAGAGCTGGTAAATCCAAATGATATCAGAAGTTTCCTGAAGTTATGACAGCTCTCCCTTTTTCCCCTGAGTGCCTTCAGATTGCTAAGGGCATCATATGACCAGAAAGCACTGGGTTCCCACGTAAGAATTTTTACTGTCACCTTTGTATGCCTCCAGGACTAAGACAACTACTAAAAGGTGCAAATCCTGTTCTTTCAGTGTGGGTTAAGCCCTACTTCTTCACATTAAGGGGCTACAGAAAGCACAGATTATGCCAGTTTATAGAACTGTCTCCTTAAAATGATGTATTTGTTTTAATTTTTCACATTTTTCTCCTTTTTCGGAACCATCACTTTCTACTAAGTACCCTTTTCAGTAAGTGTTCTTTATACGCACACCAAAAATAATTCATTAACATTTAAAAGAACATATAATAATAAAAAACATTAAACAGTCTGCTCTGTAAAAAGGAAGGTCAACTATCACTGCCAATTTTTTTAAGACTGCCATTTAAAAAATAAAGATGTAAAATAAATCTAAAATTAATAACTTAACCCATAATAACTTTCAACAAAACAATACATTAAGATGCTGGATTCTCTTTAGGCTTGATTTCTAGCTTTCCATTTACTTAAAGATAAAAGTTCAAAATTTGTATCCATGTTATAACTGTATTTACAACGTTCAAACTGCTACTCACACTTTCTGAGTCATTTGCAATGCATCTACATTAGCTTTTTCACAACTGTAACAGAAGTATAGCCACAATGCAGAAAGAACAATTTTTTAGCTCCTTCAATTTCGAGAATGCTCAATTAAAGAACATAAATGCATTCAGAAAGTCATCTGCATTTACATATTGAAAATCTGGATAGAAAAACAGATGAAGAATGCAAAAGATTTTGAAGAGAAAGCATTATATTAGATATACAAGATTAAAGAACAGATTACAGAATCTCATGAAGTTCAACAAGGATAAGTGCAGAGCACCTCACATATGAGGAAAGGCTGAGAGAGCTGGGACTTTTCAGCCTGGAGAAGAGAAGGTTCAGAGGGACAATCTTACCAATGTAATAAGGATACCTGAAGGGAGGGCGCAAAGAAGACAGAGCCAGGCTCTTCTCGGTGATGCCCAGTAACAGGACCAGAGGCAGTGAGCACACACTGAAACACAGGAGGTTCCCTCTGAACATGAGGAACCACTTTTTCACTGTGAGGATGACCAAACACTGGCACAGGTTGCCCAGAGAGGTTGTGGAGTCTCCATCCTTGGAGGTATTCAAAAGCCACCTGGACATGGTCCTGGGCAACTGTCTCTAGGTGGCCCTGCTTAAGCGGGGTGGTTGGATCAGATGAATTCTAGAGGTCCCTTCCAACCTCAAGTATTCTGTAATATAATATGATCTATCATATCATAATATGGTGCTCTTCCTAATCTAAATGTATACAGGAACTTCTCACAGTGAAGTACCAAGAATGCTGGAAAAGCGTTCATGTTTGAAGACACCTGAATGTGACTATAGCATTCTTATTTATATCCAAGTGTTAAAATAAATATGACAATAAAAAGGCATCTAAATGATTACACAAGAAAAAACAAATCTGCCAAAATTTGTCACCCTCTCACAGTCCACATTTCCAGAAACTTTTATTGACATTAGAATTAAAATGAACATCTTAATTTACTACAATATTCAGAGACTTCTAATGGCATCATAATGCTAGCGTAATGCTCGTTGAATGACTACTGTCAATAGTGCATACACCAAGCAAGGGTAGCGCATTCTTTATAATTCCACAGAAAGCCTTACGTCAATTTTTTACATTCTTGAAAAACATTTACAATGAACTTACCCAGAGAAGTAGCAGGAAAGAGATCTATCTTTGGTAATTTCAAGGAAACTGCAGATATGTAGTAGGGAAGGAAAAAAAAAATTACCTGAGCCCACAAAACATACAAAAAGTCTTCACTTTTTTGTTCTATAAGCACAAAAGCTCTCTGTAGAAATAATTTCACATATTTGCTACAACCGCAGCTTTGAATAGCATCAACCATCATGGTATCTTTTGCTTGCTTAGAATTTATTACTTTAAGAATACAAATGCAGGAAGGCAGATAAACTCACTCTGTCTGCGTCAGAGATACAGATGCTATTCAAGCTCATAAATGAAGAAACTTGGCAATAAAGATTAATGGTCCAATACTACAAGATGTTGTAATCTTCCAATGCATTTCAATGCAAATCAAGATAATTTCTCACAAGTTTATATTCCAAATATCAGCACGTGCACAGAAAAAAACCCACAAATCCCAAGTCTCTGCCCTGACCACAGTATCACAGACTAGAAAACAAGATTCAACATTGTTCTTGACAAATCAATTTCAACTCAGCAAATCTAGTATGTGCTTGGTTAGATCCAAACACTGAGAGAAGATCATGACTACCAGAATACTTTCAGCCTCTTTGGAACAGCCCATTTCCTGAATGACGTAATTTAAGATACACATGCAACCTGGTATTCCAATTCACCTGAGACTAAGTCCATGCTCTTTATGTAGGACCTTTCAAACATAGTAGGGGTAAAGGGACTGCAGATGAACCAAACTGCTCTGTAGCTGCAGTCTGCTCCTTACTGACACTCATCTTTCACTCCCTCCATGCGAGGTGCCCATTCAGTCCTACAACAGAGTAGAGACTCCAGAAGAGAGAGAAAATGGAAACAGACTGCAGCTGCCTAACTCATCATCAACCTATTTTTGATGGTCCTCAGGAAAGAATATGGTTGGGAGCATACTACAGAAATTGTTGTGGTGCCATTTCTGGATGCTGCCTTTCCAACAGACACAAGCAGGAATCTATGTCAGTGCCTTTGCTGTACTGCACATGTGCAATAGGCACTGGTCCTCTCAGAAATAAAGAGGTCACACGTGTCCTAAAAGTGAGCACATGACAAGAAGGTGGCTGTGAGAAACATCCCGTAAATGCCTGTATTTGAAGCTATATGGCTCATACAGAAGGCATGGAGAAAAGCCTGTCTACGATAAATTTTGAGAAAAACAGAGGTCCTGTACAGCTAAAGGAATTTGTCTTACAATTCAAACTAAAAACTGTACTAGCTTACAGAAAGAGATCACTCCTATTGATTTCATTGGTAATTTGTAGACTACCTCCCTTAAGGCTTCTGTCAGTAAGCAAAATGTCCATTAGATGCCCACTGTTGACTAGCAACATTATCTTTGAATTTCATCAGTGAAACACCAAAGTGATGCTCCCTGCATGCTTTTCAGTCTTTTTTTGCCATTCAAACTGTAGACTATAATAATAGAACCTGTTTCAGTCAGGGAAAAAAACAAACCAAAACACCCTACAAACACAACACGGTAAAAGCCCCTCCCCTCAATTACAACTACACTAGGTTGTCAGATTTCAATGTTAGTATCCAAGTACCTCTTGAGAAATATGATGCTTATGTTTGCACTGTTCTGTAACCTGGTATTTTGCCACTGTCTACAATTAGATTTTGAAATGAAATTCTGAATGCCAAAAAATGAAAAATAAGAATTTTGAGATTAGGGCATAAGAAGCCTGGGGAGTCGGCTCTTCTTCCAAGCTTCTCACATTATGTTAATTTTAAGCAGTCCACAAAGATTCTCCATCCCTTTAGCTTTTCGATATGAAAGAAAACAGATAGTTCCCATGTTTCTTACATGCTTTACTAAATCCAATTAAGCCCTGAAGTACATAAATATCTTAAACAAAAGATGCTGCACAAACAGAATTCTTGGAAGACCATACAAACTGCAGAACTATTTCACAGTAAAGAAGAAACTAAATATTCAGGTTGTACTGTATTTGGGTTTTTCTTTATAAAATAAGTATTTGCAATATAAAAGTTGCTAACATTTTCTATATCTTATTTTGAAAACTATATATTTCCTTTTCTATGTTAGGATAAGAAATATTCTGCTCATTTAAAAAAAAATAATTAAAATTCCATAAATATCCAGTATCTCTCTGCAGCAGTTGCTAATGCATCAAAAGCTACCTTCAAAATGATGCTGCCCACACATAATGGTTACTCATTGAAACAAGAAAGAGAAACTTTAAAAAGGGTGAACACTATCTTCATACCAAAAGAAATTTAAAGACAAAAAGCCCAAAGAGTTAGAGGAAGCAAATGTCAAAAATCATACTTGTGGTCATAGCCTGAGAACTTCAGCTTCTATTTCCTTACTGACAATGAAAGAAAACGGACTGCAGCCTGTGCGCTGGGTAACAAAGAGGTTTGTGTACGTGAAGCTTCCAACCAAAATGATTTTTCTTTCCAAAAGGTTTTAAGTTTCTATGAAGAATAATCATGCCAGCAACAGGTTTGCGATCACAAAACATTGACTCAAAATTAGTACATTTTCATGCTTTAAGCTTAGGAATTTCCTCAATTCATACATGCACACACACCTCCCATTACAGTGCCCAGCCCTCACGCACCTCAGCAGCTGCTTCTTTCATGCTCCAAGACCCCAAATTCAGATGCTGTTAGCTGGCCTGATTAGCCCCACCAGCACTGCCTGCTGCTTGGGATCGTAGAGCACAGGAGAAGCCATCTGCCTGAGCTTTGGTAGTGTTTTTGATAGCGATACCAGTCCCTCAGATGTTCTCACATTAGTCTCATATGAACATACTCTGCTCAGCTCAGTCTGCTTCTGCTTCTCAGTCAACCCGCAGCAGTTTGGCTCTGTCTGCATACACCTTAATGCTTGCCTGTATATTAAAGTCTGTCTCAACTTTTTTTTTTTTTTTAGTTTTTCTTCTATGTGTATTTATGTATATACCTTACTGTTCAATCAATCTGGAGGTACTTTTATCTTTAAATAGATTTTATGTTCCACATCCCCAACCCCCAAACATCAATTAATAGCAATTCCTTCCTGCGCAAAATACTGGAAACAGAAAAACATTGAAAGAATTGTATGTGATGAAAGCTTTGGTGTGCTTTTGCTGTGGTAATTACTATCCTTTGTATCCAACTACACATGGTAAAACTAAATTATGACCAAATGATTAAAATTTCATGCATAACATAGCTTCCCCTATGCACAATGTGAAACTGAATCAATCACCTGTATCTTCAAAATAGCTAAGACTAGTTAGTGTATTTTCCATACACTTGAACTTACATGGTGAAAAAACCTGTAAATTAAATTGGCATCCAGGGAATTCCCTAAACATCCAGACTAGGGATATGTTAAGTTTTCTCATCTATGCACCTATAGTACCCATCTGGTGAGACTTCAAAAGGCAGAGTTGGTTTTTATCTCTTTTCTTCCCCCCACTCCCTTTGTTGTAATGCTCACTTTTGCCTTTCTCCTGATGCCCTTTAAGGTTTCATCAGAATGACTTTGGCTAATGAGAACATCAGTAACTGGGAAAAGACACCTCCCTTCCCCAAACTCAGAACTTTGGTGTAGTATTAAATAACAACAAAAATGGACAAGCTGATCTGAAATCCCTTTACTACAGCAATATTTGATCTGTTCTCAGAGATTTCCATAATTTGCTTTGGCTGCTAAGCAACAAATTAAATATGATTTGGTATATTTAAATGCATTATTCCTCCTACTGCTTTTCTGACTGAAAAAATACAGTTATAATAATGCTCTTGTCAGAGAGCAGTAGTGTTGAGGAGAGGTCCTGCACTTCAGCAGGTGTACTAATTGTGCGCAAAAGAAAATACATTTGTTTGCCCTGCAGTAAAAATGATGAAATACAGAGAACACAATATCCTACAATCTATTTCCAGAGTCACTGTTGTCTGGATTGTCATGATACCTACAGGGATTACAATTTTGCCTAAATTAGCCGGCTCGTGGCAAATTAATAGGCAAGACAAACATAAGATGGATAAGTAACTCCACCTGGGGCTCTCTGTTTGAAATCTACTAGCATATCGGGAATTCAGCACTCCATTCCAAGACTTCACACACGTGGACACTACATTTCCAGCTGAGAAAAACAACTGAACAAAACCAACCTTCAGTATCAATCAAAAACGCCCCCTGCCCAGAAATAAGAAGCACCACACTTACTAGTCTCTCGGTTGCAATAAGCTAATACTGTACCAAAGCACACAGAGACCTAAAATTGAACGCGGATTTAAGTAGAAGTGCAGAGAAATCACAACAGGCCTCTGTCTTCCAATTTACATGCACTACAAATTCAGAAAGACAGTTTTTCAGAATGCAAGAGACCACTCATATCTGTGCACCTTCACCTTAAAACACGAAATTAAGTGCTGTCAAAGGTGGAAAATAATCTTTGAGTTTGGAGAAGGAACACCCAGCTTCCTTTCACATCCTTAAAGCAACCATGTTAAATATGAATTTAAAGCAAGTAATAAGCATTTGGTGCGTGGGCAGGAGGCTTGCAATGCTACTACCAGCGTTTGTCATGTGTCTACTGAATATAAGCACTTTAGGTCTTAATCTCGCAGTCTTAGCCAGTAAAACAGTAACAAAACCGTCTGAATCACAGGAAAGTTCTATTTGTGTACATCTTAGTATCTATTTTCCAGACAGAAACACTCTTGCATTCTTCATCTCAGTCACATTAACTTTCTGTGCACTCATTATTCAAATTATTTGCTATTAACTATGTTATTACTAGATGAACATAAGCCTGTAATAACAACTCGGTGAGGAATATTTTCTTTATTTATCCACATTGCTATGACAGATGCTTTTAATTTAAGCTCAATATTAAAAAAAACTAAACTACTAGATTAGGTTGTCAGAAAAACTTTCAAGTTTTTTTCCTTTTAAAATTTTAATGAACAAATTAACAAAAATTAATTCCTTCACACACAAATACATCAGACCTCATTCCTCCCCTTCTGTTCACATGATATCTTCAAAGAAATACTTTAATATAAAAGTGGTGAGAGAGGCTTAGTTTGACCTCATTATTTATGTAAAAAGAATCCCAATATTAACTGTATTAATCAAAACAAAGTATGTCAATACTTGTATTTGAAATATGTGGGTATAAAGCAGGTTTTACTGCAAATACTCGCAATGTGACTGTACCATTACTTTTAAAATATCTATCCACTTTCCCTTCTTTGAAAGCTGCTGGTATTTACATCCCAAAAAAGGACGTATTTATTCATCTATAAAACAGATTCAACACATGTAATTATGGATGGACAGTCTACTGGGGTGACATCCTTGAAGGCCAACACAGACTAATACTGTGTTAAAGCGAGCGTGTAATCACTGCTAGTACTACTACTAAGAAATTTCAGGCACAACACTATACAACGGTTCAGTAGCAGTAACTTCTCATCACATCAAAGATGAAAACGAAAATAGAAATGTTCCTTTTCTCTTTAATTTAAAAGTTTGGAAATTTGGGCTTTTTTCCAAAGTTAAAAATCTAAAGAAGCCTTTCTTTGGGGACTGGGCCTTCAAGATGTTCAGGGCCATTTTTCACTTTGATGAATCCACAGATTGTAAGCAGAGTTGTACAGAACATCTAGTTCTGATCCTGTTTTGACATGGTAAAAGAAAAACCCACAACCAAACTCACTGTGTAACAGTAAAAAGAGGGACATGGAGAAACTTGAGGAGTGAGTCATCTGAAACTGTGAAGTTCACTTATAAGTTCAAGGAGGTAGAGTTGCTTCACACATCAGTACAGGCAGCCCTGCTGAGAAGGACCTGAGGGTTACAACGGACCCTAAGCTGAAGACAAGTCAACAATGCTTTTTCATCACACAGGACTACATTAGGAAGAAAAAGAACAAGACAGAAACAAGAAAAGTTACCACTCCCCTCTAGCTCAGCACTAGTAAGGCAATACCTAGAATTCTGGTTTTGGGGTTCCCATTTCAAAAAGACTAGTCAGAAACTGGAGAGGGCCCCTCTGGATGGTAAGGGACTGAGAATTCACAGCCTCCAAGATGACTGGGCGAGCTAGACCATTTCGGCCACAAGGACTCAGGAGTAATTTAATAACAGCAAATGACAACTACTGGATAGGAATTACAAAGACAGTGGAGTCAAACTCTTCTTGGTAGCAGCAGACAGTTAAAAGTGAATGGCCATAAATTGCAACTCAGAAGGTTCAGGCTGGAATTCCGGAGAAAATTCCTCCACAGGAGGGTGGTATAGGGCTGAAACTGGTTGTAGAGAAGCCTGTGGAAGCTCCATCCTCGCAAGTGTCCAAGACTCATCCAGACAAAGGTACCCGGCCTGGCTTAGTGCTAGCCATAGTTCTGAGTTGAGCAGCAGTCTGGACTAGATAAAGTGAGGTCCCTAGTCATCATGTCTATGGTTTTATCTTATGAAAAAATTTTAAAACTGCTAAGGGATTAAAAGAACAGGCAGAGGCAGCTACAGAAAAATGAACCTAATTTTACTAGTGTTACGATAATTATCTAAGAATTATAGGACTATCTCCCCTTAAAGTAGTTGGATTCAATACAAAATGAAACAGGAAGTTTGGCATTACCACTGAAATAAAATGAGTCCTTTCACCTGAAGCATATAACATACACAGAAATGGTCTGAACTAAACCAGTCCTGAAGCTATATTAAAGGATTATTTTGTGAGGAGGATTTAATGCAAAACAAGCTCCCTCCCCTGCCCCCACGCATTACTTTAACTTTTTAATATAAGCTATGTATTTTGTTCTTCTGGAAAAATAAACAGTTACAGAAGTCTGTTTGACACAGCGTCAGATTACTGATAACTAACTTATACATGCAAACTGCTTACTTGATTTCAGAACAATCTCTTTCTACTGTCTTACAGAACTGACAGCATGAAATCTCATTTCGTTTTAACTGTCACCCTTATTGCCTATTTTATGCCAAAATCTCCCATCCCCAAGTTCATTAATAAAGCTTGCCCATCCATAATGTCGCACTTACAATTAAGAAGTTAATTTAAGGGATTCACAGAATAGGGCGTCTCCAGCTTGGAATAACATATTTGCCAGAATTATTTCCTTCTGAAAAAACAGTCTGAGTTTAAGAAGAATAAGGACCATTTACAGCTATGATTTTAGAAAGAATGCTATAAACGTTTAGAATATTCATCATAATTATTTCTGACAAAAGCCCAACTGATATGTAAAGTCCAATTCCAAACCTACATATATGCCTTATTTTCTTACTCTGCTAGTTTAAAACTAAGCATACTGTGATGAAAATGGAAAAGATGACCTGTGTCTTGAAAGAAAAACCTCAGGAATTCCCTCCAGCTACCCAGCTTCCCTAGTCTACTTCTTTTTATAAGGAGCGTGATTCTATTGAAATCAATTGCAAAGCCCCCTTGATTTCACAAGTGCTGAAATAGATTTGAAGAGAATTCTTGGGAAAGTTTTGTATAAATCTGCAGTGAATACTTAGGTAATAATTTGATAACCATTTTTTAAGCAGCATAGACAGAAATCCTTATCTTTCTACATCCAGCATGCAGGTAAAATTGTCTTGAGAAGAACAGAAAATTAATCCAAGCAAAACATAATTCAGCAAACAAAACCAAAAAGACCTAGGATGAGCACCCAATCCTGCTTACTGTAAGACCATACAACTGCAGGGGGACATGAACGCAAGCACCATCAGCAGGGGCTGCCTAACAAAATTGGTATCACAAGAATTTCTTGACAATCTACATTCTTACAAGCACCTTTCTGAAACTGACTGAGCCTACTTAAAATATTACATCCATATAAAATCCATACTTTTTCAAAATAAAGACATAGAAGAGACACAGAAACAGGGTTCCTGCCTCAAGTTCAGTGTCAACAGTGCAAGAATTTTGCATAACATGATATTAGCCTAAGTTAGTCATGAAGTTTCAGATTGTATAATGTTCTTAAAACCAGACATTGCTGAGGCCTTGTGCAGATTGTTAACATAAGGCACCAAAGCTTCATACCCACACTTAAATAACTGGCTCTGCAAAATCTTGTGTTGCTATATTTAAGGAAAAAAGCATCTGCCAGAAGGCAAGATGAAAACCTAACTGATACTCTAAGATTAAAGGATGAATGGCAATGACTAACAAGATATTAGCCTGACTGTCTAGATGTTCCTTTGACTAAAACAAATATGGCCCATAAAGAAGCTCTACTAATACTTACATGCCTTTTAGATCTGCATAGGGTTTCTAACCTCAAGTTGTAGTTTAACCTAGTTTTGTATCCCATATCCCTCTTCCTCCCTCATATTTTTGTAAGACTGTTTGTAAATTCAGGTGGTTTTCTCTTCATAAATGAGCCACTGGTTTAGGATGGATATGTGCTTTGATCCTCTGCATCCTTAGTATCTTTTGTTATCTTTCTCTACTTGATTTTCTCCCTCCACTTTCTGTTTTCAGTCACATTTTCCACCAATTATATTTGTACACAGCATTTTGTTTCCCAGGTTATTTTCCTTTCCCTTACTGCTATTTCTTCTCAAACATACATATCAGCATGTTAGAGCTTTCTTCCAAAGCTCCTTCACCTTTTACTTTTCCCTAAATTGTTTATCTGCACACCAGATTTATCTTCCTTTCTCCCCTTTCCAGCTCCCAGATTCACTTCCTTCTGCTAGCACATCTTCTATCCTTTAATTCCCCTCCACTCTCTCATTAACTTCAACTCTTCCCCATGTATACAATCTATATATATACATAAAGCTCTCTATCAACATTCAATACATCATTAAAGAAAACCTTGAGAATATTACTAACAATTTTAAAAGGGTCAGGGCTTTAAATAATTTAAGAGAAAAATGGGCATTTTTTAAAGTGAATTTTCCTAAAGGAGAAAATCACACAGAAGCCTCCAGTGCCCCTCAAACTCAGTAGGTATTTGAAAAATCACAAATGCTTCTTTTTTTTTTTTTCTATTCCATCTAACTTGTCCTTACAGTTTCTTGCTGCACTGCTTCACCCATCTTGTCTTGGTGATTAACTTCTATGCCTTCACAGATAATGCCATCTATTGATCCCACTCATCCATACATCTTGCAGTTCTATCACACCAGCATGTGATCACACACAAATGTGAACATAATCACTCCCATTCCATACTGAAAATAACCAAAAATCTGTTTTGCACACATGGAAGACTGACCACAACAGGGGTTTCCTCATGTTTTCAAAACTGTTGACTTCTTGATGTAAGTAGGACAAATGGGTAAGTCTGACAGTGGTCATACTCCCCTTCTCATAATTTGTCAAGGTATAGCTCTTCTCCAAGGAGAGATAGAAATTAAGTACATAAAACACTATTTGAAAATAAAACTAAATGTCAAATAAATTGATTCAAAGCGTGACTGCCTAGTTTGTGTTCTTGTTTCACCCATTCAGATGAAAGAGAGGGAGGGGGTTTGTTGTTTTTTTGGCTACAGGTTTTCATTCACCTCTTACTTTGTTTTTTTTTCCTTTCTCTTCTTTAGTCGTCACCCATTTTCTTCCCAAAGACCTATCGCAGCAGGCTTGGGAAAAGAACTTTGAAATCTTCCCATCCCATCCCCACTCACAGCCCACCTATGCTAGAAAGCTAAGTGGTTTTAATAGCACAAGAGGCCCTTAAACCAAATTTTTTCATCTTGTGATAAAACTGCTGTATCCATAGTCTGTAATTGGAAAGTAAAGGAGTATGAGAAGGTTTAGAGTCTGACCTTCCACTTTGAAATTTTCTAATAACTGCCAAGGGAAAAACACAAGTACACTGACAAGCAAGCAAATATTAAACTGCATTTTACTGGAATAATTATGTATTCTTTGTAAAAAGCGCAAGTTTATTAAAAGACAGACAAGATTTCATTTGAACATACCAGGTGACATATAAGGATAGAACAAATTGAGAGCAGAGAGCTTATTTTGTACAGCACCTTAGTAGATTTCAAGAGAATATTTTATTTTGCTAAATCTGGCTCATTCCAAAAAACTGTAATACCTTAAAAATTGTTTCCTGAGATGCCCATATAAATTATGTGTTACAGTGGTGATTTAGCAATATCCAGAAACAAGACTATTATTGCAGACAACAACAACGCTCGAGGTTTCCTTTAATTTGGTGGCATAATTTTTAAGACTCAGCTGGGAGCCTGAGCAAATTTCTTTCAGAACACAACTGCCTCACATGATCCTGGAACTGCTCACTGTTCATGCGAGTAATTTCCTCCACTTATCCACATCCTCTTTTTTTACCTGTTAAACCTCATTCCTAGTTATTGGTTTCTTACAGTTTTGAGACAATAACAAGATGAAAATTAGTATTTTACTTCCTCAGTAACACCGCTACCCAGGCTTTGAAGAGAGCAGAGAAGCTCTAAAAATTCTGTTTGGCTTTCACTATAACAACTATAAAAGCTATGAACTGTTACATGATATTTATATTTATCATAGTCATGAATGGTCACACAGAAATCAGCATTTCACACACACATCACCTATCACCAAAGATGACTGGTTTCTCTGAACTTGTGCATGTTTCTTTATTTTACTAAACAATTACAATAAAAAAGTCCACTCAGGATTATGGCTTTACTCTGTTCTCAATAAACACAGTTCAGCCTAGAATTACAATGAAAGCACAAGCAAAATTTTTTAACAGCAACTGCAAAGTTTTTGTTTAGAAAGGTATTTTCTCAAGTCCTAGGTATACGCAAATGTATTGAGTTAGTTACAAATTTCTCTCCTGAGCAAGCTTTACATAGCACAATGTAAAAACAAACAGCCCCCCCAAAAACCCACATACATGAGGGGTTAATAATTTTTTTTTAAAAATTTAATATGTAACATAAGGAATTCAGAATTCTGACAGTAAATTTTATCTTCTCTTCATATCCCTAGCTCTTTAAATTATACTAGTTATTATAAATAAAACAAAATGTTTGTTGTCTTTACATTCTAGAATCTACTGGTTAAAACATGATTTCTTTGCTAGCCTCTTGATATTGCTACAAATTTCTAGCTTACAGTTTAAAATTCAACTGCTATTAAATGCAGTTTTTTGCTTAGGTACATAATGATGAACTGATGTCTATGAAAATAAGCACAGTATAACACATCTTATTAGCACTCCTACCTTTAAAATAGTTGAAAAAGTGGTAAGACTTACAAGTAGAGTAACAATGGAAAGAAAATTATGTATTACAATTTATAGCAATCAGAAAAAAAAAATATCCAAGCAATATCTTTCATTTATGGATCATTATTTAGGCTGTTAAAATGATTAAGCGTTCTTCCACATACTTGCATTAAAGTGACCCACCAATGTAAATAAGCATAGCTTGACACCTGCTGTAAGAATTTGTAATTGGAATGCTTTTACTTGCCTAGCCTTGTGTAGGATATCTACACATTAAAATGAGTCCTGCACATCATCATTCTGCTATACCACGCAGAGAAGACTTACCTCCACCACAAGAAGAGAAGAAAGCACTTTAGCTACCAGTTCACTTAGCAAGGAATGAAAAGGCAACAACTGAGGCTGTTGTCTGTTGCTCAAACTAGATACTACCTCAGCAAATACAGCAACTTTGTAGAAAAGAGAAGGAAAGGAGAGGATAACGGTGAGATGCGGGGGAAAAAAAAATAATCAGAAAATAAATGGAATCTAGTGTTCATATGACACACAAAACAGACAAGGATAGTGTAGTACAGCTACAACATCTACTACTACTAAGAAGAGTTTAAATTATTAGCTGGCTTACATTTTTTTATCTAAAAGCTCAAAAAGCAGAAATCAACATTTTGTCAACGTCTGCTAAAACATGCTGTCAACTTGCATCAATTTTTATTGTTTGGAGGACAGTTATTTTTAGAAGGATCTAGAAGCACTATATTTAGGAGTGAGTTAAACCAGCCTGTTCACATTGCACACTACTTCTTAATACTTCTGACAGTAGCTGTTGTCTTTCTTTTATGGCCACCTTCAAAAAAAAATCCCATTAAGAAAACTACACTCTTGAGATCAGAGAGTAGAGTTTTAGAAGTTGTTTAACGGCCGAGTGAATGCAACCACTATCCCAAGCAGTAATGTGGATTGCAAAGGTCGGCAAGGGCTGAAGTGAAATGTTCACTTCAATTAGTTTCTAATACCCGAAGTTCAAAATGTTCTGACAAAGAGTAACTTATGAATTCCATGAAATATCCATTACCTACATGTCACAACAGAACGTTGAAGTAACTGAAGGTTCTCCTGCTCTTAAAAAGCAGCAGTCACATAACATCTGCAGAGATCTCTCCTCCACGACAGCACCTGTCAATCTGAGGGGCTTCTAATGTTGGACTGCAGCATACTCTAAGGGGTGACCCCTTCCAGATAAGGCTCTCTCCAGGGCAGGTATGACAGACCATGGATGGCAAAGCTCTGAGGTAAGAAGAAAGCATTAGCCAGTATTCTCTAAGGGAAGCTCATCTCTGCCCTTCAGAATAAAGCAACGGTTTTAGGTACCTTCCTTTCCCCACTGAGAGCAGACAGTGAACCTATTGCCTCTCTGCATTCCTCATTCTCAGATGTGTTCTGTGGGTACGCACAGAGGTACAACATGGCACGGACAGACTAACCAAGCCGGTGTTTCTCAAACTGCAGTAAACTGACGGCTCAGGAGCTTCAAGGAAAAAGGGCTGAAAATTGCTACTTTAAGAAAATGTTCTGTTTATATTCTAATTAGCTGCCTTACAGCAGTGGAGGTTTGGAGCACAACACCAGATTCAGGGAAAAGAAATATCAGGCACTGAAAATGGTGGAACAACACTGACAGGTGTTGATTTTTCTGCTCAAAGTTTCTCTGTTGCCTATAGAAACAGATCACCTTCATGAATTCATGCTCCATTGCAATAAAAAAAAAAAAGCTGATAGCAAATCAGTATTTATAGAGATGCCGTGTTTAGAAGACTGAAAGGAAAATGGTGTGACTTTAAGCTTCACTCGTCCAGGAAAGAACATAAGGTAACTAGAGTTTGGGTGAGGAAGAAAAGTTTGTAATCACACATAAAACATGATTCTGCATTCTAACAATTCCTATTTCCCTACCAAGCCACGACATGACAGTTACTGGTCAGCTTCGTTTTTACTGTCTGTCCCCAAACAGCATTCAAGATTACCAGTATGCTATAAAAACAAACTTAAATTACCCAAAATGCATCTAACAACTTTGCTTTGCTCATTACTGAAATATTGTGAGAAGGGGAGGGAATGTAAAAAAAAAAAAAAACAAAAAAACAAAAAACAGTGTTTATCTTCAAGCACACTTTATTTTACTAAGAAATGCACTAAGAGACACTATGACCTCACACACACAGGCATGTGTGTCACCTTTAATTTAACAGACACATTTTTCAGTACTGCTTTATTCTCACACACACACAGAGAAAACCCCAACAACTTGCTTTTATTTACGTGTTGTGTCAACCAACTTTGCGTGATATACCATTCAGTCAAATCTGATCATACCATTAAAGCCTAGATGTAATAATACACTTAGGGTATGTCTGCCTGGAGAGCTGAAGACAGCTATCTGTTAAGGTGTCTGGAAACGAGCCAGCACTGCCTCAGCCCCATCCTATGACCATGGCAGTATGGACTGCCTTTCAGAGAAAAATCTTCATTTAGGCTTCTAGACTACGCACACGCGGTATGATGTGGAGAGGGTATAATCTAAAATAAACCTATGGATGACAGTAAAGACAGGTAAATTTTATATTCCACCCCTTTTCTAGATCTCATCTGTCAGATTCAAACCTATAAGCCAGCATCTTTACCCACGAAAAATGAACCCAGCTGTTTACATTCATTCCTTCAAAGAATGAAATAGATGTCCTTATTTTCTCTTATAAAAGTGGCCAGGAGAGAGGGTGCGCATCTTTGATATTAGGTCTATTCCCTACAAAGAAGAAACATCTTCCTTGGCTCACTGGGAGTTCAAAAGCGTATCTCCTACTTCCCGTGGGCAAGAATATAAACAAATACAAATTAGAAAACTCTTCACCTTCTCTTTTCAGTTGTTCCACTAACCACACAACAATTCAAGATTCACAATAGCAGGAAAAAAGCAAGCATTACTGTATGACTCAGCGGTTAGGACACACAATACATCCTCCAGAAAGCCTTTCTGTATTTCATTTAATAATTGTCCAAAATTCTCTGTTATTACAACAAAAAATATGCTACAAACTCAGAACACAGTCAACATCCTGAAAAACTAAATACAGAATAAATGTATGTCCTTAGGAGGTTTTACATTGTTATTTTCATTTTATTTGTTAGACCAAAGTAGGCTGAACAGGACAAAAATCAAGGACTGATGATTTGCCTGACAATTTTTAGCCACACTCCAAAGCAGCAAGGAGTTGACACCTTTTTTTAACGGTAAGGTCCACCACCAGTAACTTTCAGTTACAGTTCCCTGCTTAAAGCCTAACAGTCCACCACTTTCTTCTTGAAAAACAAGATCCCTGAAGTCTGTGTTTTCTATCCCAAGGTCTCATATACTGCACATACCGTATCTCAGTCAGCACTAGAACAAGGCCAAATCACTTCCTTTCTCCTTTAATTTTCATGCACGTTACACAGAAGAGACAAGAATGTACCTAAGTCTCAACCAAGCTGATGGGCATTAATTTCATTCTGCAACCTTCTGACAAAACCCAAGCTGCAGCAGATGGACTGAAACACACTGTGTATTAAACAGGACAAAAATTATGATTATTTTCTATTAATACTTGATACATTATAGCTATCTAACTGAAAGTATAAATTCGAAACTTCCTGAGCTTTAGGTTGGTTTTTATAGTAGGGGAAACTTCCTAAATATTAACTGACAAGTAAGGTATCGTCTTGATATTGCTGGTTGTACTAAAGATTCAGTACATTAATTTCTCCAATGCTAATCAAAATTACCAAGAATTATTTTCCCGTATAATACATACTAGTCACCTGAGATTCTGGAGCGCTAGTTTTTGAATCTTTAGGAAAGCCTGAAAGTGGCATCCCAGCAGAAGCACACTAAAATTATTAAGCAGGAGTCCTGTATCATGATCTAATTCTCATTTCATCAACAAAAGACGATTTCTCATATAATTGACATAACAAAACTGAAGTAACAGTGTGTGTAGGGGGGGATTTGTTAAAGCCCACGTTTTCTAAATAGGCTTTAATGTTGATATTCTTCAAAATACACTTCCATAATAAGCCTGATACGTTAAAATAAATGCAGTTTCAAGAAAAACTGAAGCTCTAGACTTCACAAGAGTATGACTTAAATTTGTACTTTTGACATAGAAAGTCTGGAACGCAAGTGGCTGGTTTATAGAAGAGTTAAACAATGTAATAGAAGAGGCTAATACACATTCAGATCAATTTACTCCTTGTTTATCTGTGGTAGTATTAACGCTAGTTCTGATTATGAGCTTTATAACGCACAAGTATGTCCACTGAAATTACTAAGTTTTGGCTCATATTGGCCTTGGACCAGAGTCAAACTGGATGCCAATTGCTCATCTGCCCAATTCATGCACCAGCTAACTATATTTAATAAATAAATTTCTCTCCCTAGGGTATCCACTAATTACAGAATATATTTTTAAATCCTAACAGCTGCACAATAGCAAACAGTATTAGCAATATTTTTACTTTCTAAATATGTAATAATTACAACGTATTCCATTTTTACTAATAAAGTTTCACTAACTTTGGATAACAAGTGATTTTGAAGCACTTGATTGTAACTACATCTATATAACAAAATCCATAGCATTTGTAAGAAAAGAAAAATGACTACATATCAGTAATTAGAATTGTTTTGTCCAAGTAAATCTAGAAATTAAGTTACAATTTTATCATTTTTAAATAGATCTGCGTGTCACTTATTAAATCTTATTTCCAAAGCTTGCATAATTCTACCCCAACTTAATACATGCACTACAGTGAGACTACCATGTACCAGTTATAAATTTTCATTAAGAAAAACAAAACACCACTCTGAACAACATGATTATTATCATTATATTCAAATGTTTCATTGTCTCTTTTCCACGTCCTAAAACGTCTGCACTTTTTAAAGGGCTATAACTCTGCACTGAACATGCATTTTTTTTCTATAAGACTCCAAATATTTCAACATTCCTACAATCTTACAGAAATAAGGTCCTGTCACAATATATTTTTTTCTGAAGTGTATCTTTTGAATTAAAGTACTGCTCCCAAGTACAGGTGAATCAGGCTTCTCCAGAATCTTTTCAACAACAATGTCCAAATGGTTCCTCATGTTCCAACATGAAATCAAAACTATCTATCATTTTGACTGCAACTCAAGCTTAGAGATAGCTGAGTATTCTAAAAATAAGGCTAACAGACATGTCTTGGGATCTAAATGGACAATAATGGCTTGAAAATTAACATAAACCGCTAACCTGCAAAAACGGTATATAGGCAAGTTGCAAGTCAGAAAAAACGTAGGAAAAGCCTCATGTTGCAAGTTAGACTTCTGAAGAAGTTGGGAAACCAAGACTAAAAACTTTTACAGTGCATGTCTGAAAGTGTTGCAATGCAAGCTTATGAATTCCTGAAAAGGGAGGCATAAAACAGGTAGAGAAGAATCTGTTCTTCAAAGCCCTTCTCGTCCTTCTAGAAGGTTACCAACAAGCAGAGTCCTCAGCTCTCTCTGGCTAACATGCTTCAGAACAAAAGCTGATCAACAACCAGAATCAAACATCCAATGTGTTTTATGACTGCATCATACAGTTTTTATGATTTTCTTTTCTAGCTGTTTCCATTTTAAAATCATATCCTTATCTCTTTGCTTAATAAAGTTAATCTTTTTTCTAAAAAGATTATTTCTCTAACGATAGAGGTTTCAAAGGAAAAATAACTATGAGTAAAGCAGCTCATTATAATCAAGGATGAACTAGAATATCTGCAACAAGCATATGGCTTGGGAGTCTGAAAAACTGAAACATTTGCTTTCTACCACATAAAAAAGATTGGATGCTACATTCGTGCTCAAAGATCACCTTTGGTAGCCAGTGGCCTGTATGCAAGCACTGAGCTAGGGGGAGGTGCTTACATTTCTGAAAATACTCAGACACACAGGATGACCTGTTTTTGATGGTTTCAATACACAAATGGCTTTGCTTTTCAATGTATTCCCAGAAACAACGAAAGATAGAATTAAGAGACTATTCTGTGTGACAGGACGAAAGTCTGAAAGTATTCAAAGTAACAAGGATTTTTCTTGACCAGTAGGTTATTCTACATGAAACATCTTACACCACCAATCATGAAGTAGCTATTTCCCATGGGAACACTCTAACGTCTAGGCAGAGAGCACACTCAGTTGCTGTCAGAAATTCAGAGTTAAGAAAAAATTTAGGCCACAAAAGTATATACATTCATCGAGATGTCCCATCATTGAGCCACACCGAAACACCACAAGGTCATCCCAAGTATAAAATGCTACGCTCTATTAAACAAATCAACAGACACTCAAAGGAATGGTCCACAGGTTTCAAGAGAATAATCTTTTGGCTACACTGATCAGATCTCTAATGAATAAGCAGATAGTAAACTCGTGAGGAACCTACAGTCTATTAGAAGACAGCCTATAAATATATTAGTCCTTCAAGAATCTCTCAAGTATGGTAGATCTTAAGAACCAATCCCAGCTACCTCAATTGCAATAGAGAGTTTGGTATATAAGGCATCAGGCAAGCATTGGGGAGGCATAAGAGTTCCTTTTCCCCTTTGACGTAATATTGCTACTATCACATTTTTTCATGAATACTGCCAGTACTTACAAAGATTTGAGTAATGAAGCCCCACTCTGAACTTCCCTGCAGATTGGACAGATGACTGTATAGAAGGAATACAAACCTGTCCAGAGCTTAATGACGTACATTTGTCATCCTGGAATAAAATAATGTGTTTATCAGCAGAGTAGCCACAGGTGTGGAATAAAGGTCCAATTCTCCCCTGACGAGAAAAAATAGTATGAACAAAAATCTTTCTCCTTGTTAATAAAGCTTTTTCTCCTTTCCTAGACAAAGAAATCTTTTTTATAGTTAGAAGTAGAATGGATAAAAGTCTAGCTAGCCACAGATAATCCCCAATATCTGGCTTCCATTACTGGAAACATCATAGCTGGCAGAAAGTGTATTCTTTATGGACTGAATTGCACAGAACCTCTCCCTGTATCTCAGAACTTGCTGAAGGTAGATTTGTTTGAAGTTTGTTCCCATGGGAAATGAAAATTGTTAACTGCTGTGCAACTCGGATTTATTTTTTTTAATAGATCACTCATGCTAGCTAGAGCCACAGAATGCATTCCGTTGTCTTGCCTGCGGAAGCACACAGTACTGTTTCAAGTGGGTAGCCACATCTGAAGTTTCCAGAGTGCAATAGTCTGGAATCTTCAAGCTTATGGAATAACATCAGTTCATATTGTATATGAATGACATATAACTGCCATATAACACCATTCTTCACCTGCAATGTAGATCCCTGCAACACCAAACACTCGTTGTATCATTTTTGACGTATCTTCATGTGACCAAATTCAGATCAGACTGCAATGGCAGAAACTTTCACTACCACCTCTACAGCACTCTAGGCCACCTATCACTTCTCCTGTATTATTTGTGTGTTTTTTTCTTCCTGCTATGAAGATCATATAATCATAGAACATTGGAGGTTGCTCAAAGCAGGATCAAGTAGAGCAGGGTGCTCAGAGTATTAAGATGTAATAAATATCACTGCCTTGTATTACCAGCAGAGACTGACATTTGCCACACCAGGTTGCCAGGAGGCACAGAAGTACGATTTTCATCCCCACAAATTAAACAATTGTTGTAAAACTCTTGTTCCTGAGGAGAGGCCTCCAAAGAAAGACCACATTTGACAAACTCAACTTGTATTTTTGGTTGTGTTCTCAAGCCTAGTAAGTTTCACAACTGCACATGGAATCACAATTGGAAAAGTTTGTCAGTCACAGCCTTCTCCTTTAATATCAACAAAAGGACAGAACCAGCTGGGCGTAAAAGACCTCTCTAAGCATTTCTGCACACGCGTTCAGTGGCTAGTGGCTGAACAAGATTTAACAAGTTAAGCATTTCCTTCTTTTCCTGAAAAGCTGACTCTGCACACCATTTTTACAAGAGCTGGTTGAACTACTTAAGTTCACACATAATATCAAGTTATAAATTACTTGTTATTTTTCCAATTATTATTTTTTTAATTATTTGAAGGTCTGTGCCAAAATCACTGTGGAGGTTGCTGTTTTGTCTTATGATAATGAGAATCTTTAGTGGAAAACTGCTGTCAGCTACCAACAATGGCTCTTCAATAGCGACTACTTATCTGGTATAGCTGATCTGGCAGACAATCTATCTGAACCCACATCACCATCCTGAATGTGCCTGAATGTAAAAGATTCTGGACCCCCAACCCACGAGCAGTATCATGTTGTAGAAATATAGCTGACAACTTTGATTTTGGCCACTCTATAGCCATTACTTTAGAGGTGGGAACTGGGTGCTGCTGGACAAGCCGCTGTAATACATAGAGTATTTAGTGCTAAGTACTACCAGTAAAGTACCTCAGTGCAATCACTCGTCCAATTTTCCATAACCTATGCATCTACTATGCAGTGCTGATACTAAATAAAAAGGTTAATCTGAAAGAAGACTCCACGTCCTGAAAAGGACCCTTATGCTCCTTTGCCATACACCTTCACTACAAGCTTGCTGGATTGGCCTAAAAAGGCTTCTCTTCAAACATCAATTTTCATCCACGGTTTGTGTTCAAACTGGCCATCCCCATGCTACAAGTCATTTCCATACTCAACATATTGATGTAAAAGTTCCTCTCATTATGCCCCTGTCCTGGTTTGAACAACACAGGATTAATTTCTCTTTCAGCAATTTTACTTTTCAGCAAGGTCTCTTCTAATTCTAGGGAAAACTCCATTTTTAAAAGACTCTAGTGTCTGAATTTGTGAAAATATTTACTTTATAGCCAGCTATGGTATGCAGCTTTCAAGGTCTCAGTATTTTTGAGCTCGCCAGGTGCGGGGATGGGGAGAAGCGAAACCCGGGCACTTGACCCAAGCTGGCCAACAGCATTATTTCATACCATGAACATCACATACAATATGAATTAGAAAGTTTTCTGAGGAGTTTCTCCTCTTCTATGATGGCTGTGATCCTGAGAACTTCTTGCCTTGGTGCCAGACCTCTGAGACCTTCCCTTGCTCCCAAAGCTGTAGCACTTGTAGTGTCTGACATTTGCTGCCCACTGCTGGGAGTGCACAGCTTCCTACTGATAGAATTGGCTGAGTATAATCCTCGTATATTTTATATTGGGATCGGGATCAATATTGGTTCTTTAGTATTATTAATATTAATTATCTAGTCTTAGTCTATTAAATCTGTTTATGTTTCAACCCTCGGGTTTTCTTGTTTTTTCCCCAATTCCCCTTCCCAGGTTGGGAGGGGTCATCGGATGATAGAATAATTGTCTAAATGGCAATAACTTGTTGTGGATTCTTCCAACCATAACACCCCCTGATTTGTACCATTTCATTTTGTGTAAAACAGTTTATTACATCAGACAGCCAGAAAATTACTCCAAAGCCCAGAAATTACAAAATTCATTTCAGCTATAGAAGACTGAGAATACGTCACTCCAATGAATATTAATTTATTTGAACAGTCATCTCTGATGAGAAAAAGCAAAGTTCAAATTATTGGGTTGAAGCAAATAAAGCAAGGAGTTTAAGCTGATTCTGTGTATTCAAGAGAAATAGTGTTACACTGAATGACAGATAGACAGACAGATACATACATACTTGCATGGAGAGAATCACAGGTACAATGAGTGGAAGAAGGGAAAAATTCTAAATTCCCCTCTCCTTGCAAAAAAGCACAGCTTCAATAAATTGTCTTTTACCAAATTCAGCCTTTTTTATTTTACATCTGCTATTGGAGAGCCTAAATTCACATCTATTTTATAACTTCCCACTCCTCGCTGGTTTGATCTGCATTTCATTTCCTTGGGTAAATAATTCCAATCTTTTCAATCCCTTGAAAAACTCTGCCATATCCTTCATATCAAACTCTCTACAATACTGTGATTTATCTTTTTTTTAAAACTAATTGACAGTTAATATCACACTTTGAATAGCAGATAAGAATTAAAGAATTTGTATAGAATGGCACTTCTTTCTCTATGCTTTTTTCCCCAGTTCTAACTACAGCTATAATTGGGTAATGATACATGGGCAAACTGCAACGACGCCCAAATTTTCTTGTTATATTAAAACTGTTAAAGTAGGAACTTTTAAAACATATAAATGGTATCTTATTTTCTGCCTCCAAAAGACACTGTTTTGCATATACCAACAATCAGTTTTACCTGTCATCCTGCTGTCCTTTCACACAGCTTAGACTTCTCAGGTGACCTTTCCAGTATTTCTGAAGTTGATTAAACATTTTGAATCTTCAGTAAATACTGCTATTTTATAAATAAAATTCTGCAGATGATTAATATAAAATATTGAATAGCTCCTGATTTAAGACAAAATGTTAAGCCTCTTAGAACTTAACATTTATTTCTGCTATTTCCTCTCGGAGATTTTTGTGACCCCTGAAAATATTTTACCTCTCATATCATGGCACTTTTATGTAATAGCCTGGTGTGAGGAACCTTCAAACTTTAAAAAGCATATGTAAATTAGAACTATATTAAAATTTTATCTGCTATGCTATTACTGCAATCAAAAAACCCTAGTAGATTAGTGAGACACAATTGTCTTTGCAGAAGCAGTACTAACTACATTAGTAATACAAGTTAGTACTACTGAATCTACCATTAGTCTTTGTTGTCATTGTATACTTCTACCTACAGGCAGTTGCAACTGTAAGGGATGAGAATTACGTGTGCATGTTTTTTCTTTAAGAGGTCTCAACAATTTTCAGACCTGTTTCCTACACAAACAAAGTTTATGAGATCACTTCTGGAGGATTTGCTGGAAGCTCCCCTTCAGTAACTTAAAATCTATTGACCAATTTCTACCAAATTAGACTCAAGTGCATTGAGGTTCTCCAAATTTGTGAAAACAAGAGCCAGATAGAGAACAGAGACTCTATTAATACTCCTAGTAAATGAATGGAGCTTACCACACAGCAGGAAAAAGGGGAAAAAAACCCAGTACAAATGCCCTAGCTATAAGAAATGCTTCAACAGAATTTAATGCCTTTTATCAGATGCCCAAAAAACCCACCTGAGTTTAGAAGAGATTCCTGTTTTCTAATAAGTTTTACATGCCAGACAGTTATGGCATTCATAATAATCTACTTCCATGTGGAAGAAGAAAAAATTCACGTTGCAACCATAGCACCTAAGTAAAAAGGTCAATCAACAGCAATGCATGAACTCATTGAAAACTACCCATTATTTCTGCTCTTCATTAAGCGTTTTGTCAACACGTAACTACCTTTGTTATTCTGTAGTTCTTTGTGTGTATAAGGTAGCTTATTACACCAACACACTAACATAAGTAAGCTAGCATTCAATTTATCTTCCCACCCCCGCAAAAAAATATGGGCACCTAAATTAATATATATTTTTAGAAATGCATACACTTTTGATGACATTTTCTGACCTCTAACTAATTTAAAAAAAAATTTCAGAGAATTAAGAAATCCAATATTAAAGATACAAGAATTTCTACTTTTGCTAATTAATTTATTTTCCCGGAAGCCTATAATTAATGTTTTAGCTGCCTCTCCAACACATTCTTTGTTCAACTTGTGTTGTAAGATGCAGGTCACAGCACTGCATAAGCACTTGAGTAGTTTGAAGAGGCTACACAAAATGCTTCTGACCACTAGGGAGGAGGTGGTTCTGCAAAAATAATTCTTTTGTTTGCAAAGTCATTTGAAGTAAGTATGACAGTGTGGGTTGTTCCAGTCTTATCCCCTATCTTTTCTTCTTTGGAACCACAGCTTGTAAACATGAAATATATAGCCTGTAATCTGTGTCAGACGACCTCAAGTTCCCTCCCAAAAAACTTAAGAGACTGATTCATAGATGTACTGGAACACAGAACTCCTATTGCAATCTGGCGCCTTGGTATCTTTGAGAATCCAGGACATAGTCCAAAAAAACCAAAATACCACTTTTCCAGTTTATCACCCTTGCAGCAGTCAGGGGCTCCAAGGCAGTAAAAAAAGCAGAGCAGGAGTTATAAAAGGTGCTTCACTCTCCAAGCAGTTAAATTAAATAGAGTACATTAAGATGCATCAGACACAGAAGCAGGTTATAAAAAGTCTCAATCCAAAAGCAGTAACAGTAACCTGATAAGACTTCCATCACGATACCTTTTCTCAGCAGCCAAAAGCATAGGAACAAAGGAAAAAAAGTCATTTTCTTTCAAACTCTGTATTTCCCACAGACAATAGAGCTTCATATTTTAGTTTAATCCTCGGTCTGATAAGTATCTGGCTTTTTTTTTTTTTCTTCCCTCCAAACTGCAGACTTACAGATCTTGGTGGATGAGTGTATATGCAAGTGGGTTGATAGCAGTTTAAAAGTGTTAAAAAAAATATGTGTATATATATATATATATATAAAATAGAACAACCAGGATTATATGCATCATCTTCTGTGGGTAAGAAAAACCAACAGAAAACACAGGGTATGAGATAAAGCACATCCATCATGGAAAGCTACAAAAAGAACTATGAAAGAACAAGTAAAGAGAAAAGAAAGTAGGATAAAACACATTAAAAGCGCAAGGAAACAGATTTCTTTATCTACTACAGGGAAGAAAAGACTCATGTGAAGGAAAAATTGTGAAATGTTGGGTTAAAACTTCATATACTTTACCCCTGCTTTTTAAGGAAAATAGTCTCATGCGGGAAGCATTGGGGAGGGGATCCCCCACTTGGACACTGGCTGGCTGAATTCAATCAAATTTGACAAGGCTAGGGGTCTCAAAGATAATTGCCTAAGAAAATGCTAAGTTCATCAAACCAAGATGCTATGAGTGTCCTGACTGAGGGAAAGACTGCAGTATGCATTAATACCTTATTAGACATTAGATGATCCACAAAAGGATGAGACTATAAATGTTTCAAACAGGAAACAGAGCTTACAATCATCCGTGCGATAAAGGTAAGAAGCTAGGCTTCTATTGCTTAAGGAACTACTCTTTTAAAATACTTCTTCCACTTTCACCTGGGGAAAAATGGAAGACATGGTAATATTTGGTATAGAATTCACCATCAGGAGTAATAACAAACAAGTGCCAAAAGGCCCTTTTTATATGCAAAAGTGCTGTACAAAGTGGGACATTTTATCTTCTTTTGGAGAAATCGAAGCAAGAGAGGCAAAGTGACTGCAAGGAAAAACAGCAGTGGAAAAGCTGGATGGAAAGAAAAGCCAAGTAACCCAAATCACCTTCCATCCACTACTTCAGTCTGTGTTCAGAACCAGCAGCATCCAATGCATAACATAACATGTTTTCTGAAATCTGATTAAAACAGAACATATTTACAGCATACAATAATCAGTTAGAAGACTTTTTTTAAAAAAGCTGTATCACTCTTTTGATTTGTTTTATACCGATCAACCTCTTCTTGAATCCACAAATATTCAGTTAATAGTCACTATGTGTTAACATACTAACTCAACACAAATGACAAGCAGCAATTCCTATGCTTTTTCAAGAAAACCAGATTTTAGATAATCATGTATATTATCCATCTACACTTTTATAGCATAGTCAAGTCAGTATTTCATATTCAAAAATGGCATCTGCATGCTTGCTAAAAATTAATCTTTGCTACAATTTAAGCAAAGAGAAACTTCCAACGGCATTCCACTGAATGCCTTCTTGCATGCTTGCTGATATACTAGCGTGATGGTACCAGAAAGGCACCTAATTTAAACCAGTAAGTGATTTTCATAGGTTCTACAATGAAAGCATCTAGAATCTCAGACGATTAAATTTTACTGGCAAGCAATCGGGGATGCTTGGACATGACGTAGCTGAACATACTTAAGTAAACTACCAAAGCTTTGTCAAACATTTCAGATTCAAGGATAACAAAGCAGAATTAGTTTAATCATTTTCAACACAATTCGCCAGATAAAATATTACAGACTGGTTGCACAAACAGATCTTGAAATATTTCACTTTTCAGGAAGCGCACCTTTCAACTTCAGACAATACCCAGCATCTGCATGCCAAGAGAAAAAGGAATGCAGTCATATGGAATCAGTTAACAATTACAGCCAATAAACAAACCAACTGCAGTGGAAGATCCACTTTCGATACTAATAAGCAGTGATTCATGTGAAGCGTCATGTAGCTTTCCTTACTTATAGATTCATCATCCATATATTTTAAGAGAAAAACTCAACTCATTACCATATGAAATGCTAGCTAAATATAGTGTATTTCAGCTGTTGGAGATGCAAACAAAAGAAAAGTCTTGGCATTGAAAATGCGGGACTGTTACCTAAAATCCTAATTCTAGCATACAAAGAAGAGGCATGTCCGTGTTTAATAAAACAGATCTAAACGCGGCACCTTGCTCCACTCCAGGCTATGAACACTTTCTATTCACCCTTACGTTTATTCTATCATTTTTTTTTTTCAAAAAGAATCCAAGTTATGCCTTCCCAAGCTAAGGT